>JAVQJG010042787.1:0-14527 GCA_036024015.1 Craterocephalus amniculus | reverse complement strand
GTCCCTTTGTTGTGAAATGATCTATTCGGTCAAATTCAGCTTTAACCCCGCCCCCCCGCCCCAGACATTTTGTCATTAAATGCTAAGCACTCTCAGTTTTTGTCGATTGTTTCTTACTTTTGTTTGCAACAGTGAGTCCTCACAGTTGTTTTACTGCTCTGGACTGTAGTAACAAAATTTGCACTTTTCTCTAGACTTAGGCTTTTGTTAACTGCAAAGTCTAACTTAACTGTCATTTGATTCACTAGGCATGTGTATGCATGTCCCAGGATCAGATTTTTTGGGCCAACCCTGACTTCTGGTTTTATTTATACTACTTCATGTTTGCTTGACATGTTATGCAACCGTATATGTGTCACGTTAAAGTGGACTTTACTCTCAGACTGCTGTAAAACATCTGACCTACATCTTTGTCATCTGAAAATTTAGAAAAGGTAGAATTTATTGCTGAACTATTTTATCAGACTTCCCATACTTCTCTAACGAAGTGGCCACCTGTTGCGCATGATTAATCTGGTTAAGTAGTATGGCTGGGATAATATTCTTTCCTACCAATTTGTTTATTTTACTATTTTTTGGGGTTTCGAAATTACAGATTTTTGTGAGGTTAAAAAAAAATGTTTTTTTTTCTTTTCACAAACCTTTTCAGCTTTTGTATTGATTTTTTTAAATCAATGCTTTTATTTTTTATTTTTTATTTTTTATTTTTAAGAAATTACAGATAAAAAAATAATTGTGAAATAAAAAAGAAAATCGTAATATTTATGTGAATAGATTTTTTTTCTCCCACCCCTATTAAGTAGCCCGCTGTACCCGGCATAAATGCAGTGTGCAATTAATAAACAGCACCCTGACTGAATTTAACTTGCTGTCTTGCCACTGGCTGTACTCCATTTTGTTGTAGCAGTATGCTGCTTATTATATTGTGAGAAAGGCTTAGAAATGTGCCTCACTGGAGGGCAGGTGACATATGAAGCAGCAGGTGTGACATTTAATCTGTATCAGCTCAGGAGCAAATATCAGCAGGCTGTGTGACTCAAGCTGTGGCAGTATTTATCTTTACCTATCATCCATTCTGAATATAAATGTCATTGTTTTCGACAGCATGCGGGTCTATTTGGGTTCAACCACTCTGTTTGGTCATGTCTAAGTTCCTGCTGTTGCCTCTGTTGTGATATGTTTTATTTTGTTTTCATGCTTCACACTGTGTACTGATTGAAGTCCGTACAAGCAGAATAACTGACACTGCTGGCCATCAGAACAAAGTGAAACATGTAATTCTCATTGCATGGAAGCTTGAACCCTGTAAAGCTTTGGATATTCCATTTATGACCATATTAGCATGAGTGACACAGGATATGAGGGATATGAAGTACCCAGCTTGCACTGCAGGTTGCAGGAGACCAACTTTTCATCCGTAGTCTTTGCGCTCCTTTCTCTGTCCTTTTCTTTGTTTAGATATACACCTACACAAACACACACACACAGATGTGACCTTATCTTTCTATATTGACCGCAGGCGTCCAGCACAAAGGTCAGCACACCTGCTGCAAGCAAAGCATCAGACGATGATGACCTGGCCAAAGGTAAAGTTATATTGAATTCTTTTTTTGTTATATCAAAATAAATCAGTTTCATGAGCAGTAGAACAGTTCAGTTTCAGGCTGTCGGATACAAAAAGACAGCAGGGATTAGTCCTGTCGGTGTGCTGAGCCATACTGCTAACTTTGATTTCAATCTGATACCAAGTAACTCCTTGGTAAGTATTGCTGATATCTATATTAATACTTTATTGCTTTGGATTTTTCCTATAATTATTGATCCTAATTATGATCATAATTAGAAACACAGCCGCCTCATGGACAATTGACAGACTAAACAGCAGAACAGAGATATTTAAATCTTAGCCTTTTGTTTCTAAACAATATGAAATAACATGAACAGTTTTACAATATTTTAAAATAACCCAGAAAATAAAAATAAAGTCAACAATGCAAATTGACTAAACACAAGCATTTTAACTGTGATTCATTTGCCTCTCATCCATATTTTTTGGCTTTTCGCCACATAATCCCTCAACCTCATCACTCTGACCGTGACTGATGACGATACTAGTCTTGGTATTGATATTATTGATATTTGGATCGATATATCCAGCCCTAGTTGTGAACATGGAAGTGTTGTCCACTTGATAAACATCCTCTTCTCTTCCCCAGCAATCGAGCTTTCCTTACAAGAGCAGAAGCAGCAGGCAGAGACAAGACCCCTGACCTTATCTTCTGATCCCCCAAACTACACTAACAGCGGCGGAGGGCAGGAGGTCCGCAAAGTTCGGGCTCTGTACGACTTCGAGGCAGCCGAAGACAACGAGCTGACCTTCAAAGCTGGAGAAGTTATCATAGTTTTGGATGACAGGTAATGTTTCGTAACTCATAAAGCATTCATGACTCAGCCCTGCTTTTTCATTCAAAGACCAACAGGTTTCCCAGTGATGTCAACAGTGACATCTGCGTGGAGGAAGGGGTGGGAAACACAGATGATGTCTGCCTGCTGAATCAGACTGCAATATCAGCCATTAGTTAATAGTCCTAACTGTAACTACTGGGTTAAATGTTAGCTTAAAGGTAATACAGCGCCACTCTCATTAAGTTCCCATTATTGGTTTATAAATATTTCTGCTAATGTTTGTCTTGTTAGCATTTAACATAAAGCTTCAGTGCAGCATGTGGCAATAATATTTATTAAAATTTATTTTGAAACTGCAGATTATAGAGAATGACACGGTATGTCATGCTAATATAGGGGCACCATCTTTTAAGGAACGCTCTCTATTTTGCAATCATTGTTACATGTGTAGATTTCGTTGTGTTTGGCTAAAACTGGTCAAATCTAAAGGAGAAATGATTGAAGAAGCACACAGATCTAACTCGATGGTGACTGTAAGTGTTCAGTACCATATCCGGTAGGTCACAGAGGTCTGTTAAAATTTTGGCTTGTTAAGGTCCAACACAGTCTCTGGCAACGCTTTGCTTTTATTTAAGCGTGGTTCTGTTTTCTTGATCTATGCATTGTTTGATAGTTTCCATTTCTTGCCTTCTGGTACCAACTTATGTGTTGGAATATGATAGTTTTGTTAAAGCTGTTTAGACAAATCTTACAGTAAAATTTTGCAATTCTGCAAGTCTAGTATTTCACCTTATGCAATGCGTCCTACTTTTATTACTCTCTTTTACAAAATTGTTTGGAGTCATAAAACTTTAAAGAAAGGGGAAATTGGTTGTAAAATAAAGTATTAATCTGGATTTAGTTGCTTAGGATAATATTATATTGCCATCTTATTCATTTGTGCATTTTCTTCATGTGTAACAAATTTATTGAATGGTGGGAAAGTGGTTGTTTTGCCAATAGAGTTCCTCATATTCCAGACACATCAACATCTGGGATAAGTCAGTGTCCTCCTCTCATCTCTCTTGTTTGCACATTTCTATTATTATTAAATCCCCTTTCTACAGGAAACAACAGCAGCCTACAAGCTAAAAATATGAAGTTTCAATGAAGACTTGGGTTATGTCATAATGCACGTCTGCCTGTTCTTCGTTGATGCAGCTGGCCCACCACAGAAAACAAAAGTTCCCCTCAAACACCATCTCACATGCATAGCTTTGCTGGGACTGTGGAGGCTTTTAGCTGTTCCTGGCTTCGGCCACACACTGAGCTTGCGTGAGCTTCCCTGTAGAGGCTCATGCATTGATGTCTGTTCCCATCTCATGCTTTTGCTTACAGTGATCCAAACTGGTGGAAAGGAGAGAACCACAGAGGAGTTGGACTTTTCCCCTCTAACTTCGTCACAACCAATCTGAATGCTGACCCTGAGCCAGGTTGGACTTTTTATTCTCTCTGGAAGTAAACACTGTAGCTCCTGCAGTTCACACACGTTTCTTTCTGGCTTAGTTTAGCTTCTTTAGAAAGCAACCTTTTAGCTGCAGATTTAACCTGCAGGCATTTTCCTCCACAGCAGTTTATGTTGAGAAGACAGCCAGTCATGAAGAGACGAGCCTGGAAACCAAAGTTGAGCCTGAGCCTGTGTACATTGACGAGGTACCACATTTCCTCACTGAATGTTAATTTACATACCCAGCTCGCATCTGTGTGAAACTCCCCCACCAAAATCCACTGCCTTTCTGCAGGCAAAGATGGACAGAACGCTGGCGCTGCTGCAGAACGCAGATCCTGCAGATCCAACTCCTGACTCCAAAGAGCTAATCCAGCTGGAGGGTATAAACTTTAATGCTAATGTAAATCTTGTCACACAGAATGACAACTGCAGCCAGTCTGAGTCACTGCCTTGTTTTCTGTATTTCTGTTTTTCTGCCCATCTGTCAACGTCTGAACAGGTGCATGTGAACAGATGAACCCGATGATTGATGAGAAGCTACAAGAGATTGACAGGTATCATGCTCCAGTTATTACATATTCATGAAAACTAGAATTATGATTGAGAGCGGTGTTCAAGATTTGTCAACCCTAGCAGCTACTGTGAAGGTTTTTAAGAAAAGCCCAGCAATGATTGAGCTTTTACCATCCTGTTGTTTTATCTTTTTAGTTGATGCAGCATGTTAAATAAAGGCTTTGTTTATGTTGCAGGAATCACTCGGAGTTGTCAGAATTGAATGTAAAAGTTTTGGAAGCGCTGGAGCTTTACAATAAGCTGATGAATGAAGCTCCTTTCTACACGGCCTATTCCAAGATGCCGTCGCAGTATGCACCAGCCGGCTCCTCTGTCCCCATGCAGGTCAGAACAATACAATGCATCTGATCTATGAGCCTCCCAAAGTGTTTCCACAACTATTGGCTTGTAGCTTGTGTTCACCTATAAATAATTTACTAGATAAAAATTTACGTGCTGCTGAATGAAAAGGAAACAATAGAAAGCAGAGCATTCTTTTCTTGGATTCAGTAAGAGGTTGTGTCTTAGTTCAGCTGAAGACTGGAGATTTATTGGTTTGTCTTGACATAATATGTTTTAACATGCGAGTCCATCCACCGGCTTCTATGTAGCTCCTTAATTTAATTTCCTCACTTTAGTCTTTATAATTAAATGGAGACACAAAAAACTGACGTAGAACAGAAAAAATAAGAGCTTTGACCTGAATTTACTTTCATAGTTTGTTTTTGTCTCCAATGCTCTGTATTCTTATGCTACATTAAGTCTGTAAAACCAAATAAGTTGACATTCAGTCAGCATTTTTCTACCCTGGGGAATTTGAGGCTGCTGGCATTCTTCTGGTTGCAATTGTTTCATACAAATGATTAATGTAGGTGCATCTCCCCACAGATTTAGAGTTCTGTCCACCTCACCGAAAAGAACTGGAATACTCCTCTAAATGTAACTTGTCTTAAAAATGTTTTAAACATGTTTTAAAAATAAACAATGCTGTGCTTACATAAATGTTTTGTAGAGCCCTCTACATCAGTTAGTTTCAGCATAAAGACTAGAAATTTCACACCCTTCCAACAGTACAGCTAATAAATGCACCTATCAGGGTCCTGTCTAGTACCTGGGGCAAATTGAAGAATGAGCAACATTGGCTATGTTTAAATAAGTTTTAATTCCTCTGTAATTTGGAGGAAAAGTTAATTACGCTTTAAAGAGATGAAAGATGACCATGTAAATGCTTAATTCTTAATGAAAATGATAATTCCAAATTAAACTTAATTCAGAAGTAAGTGACTGGTTCGTTTGACTTTTAATTCTGAATCAAATTATTCCTATATCATGTATACCTTCCTTCTGCTTTATGTTAATTCAGGTTGTTCAGGAGGAGAATACTTAAATTCCGAATTATTTAATTCGGAATATTTATTCTGAATTAGAAAACATCATGTAACTGTGTGCAATATGCATTGCTGCATTGATTACAGGGTGGTGGTTGATAATTCTAAACAGAACGTTCAGGAGGAGGACACAAATAAAACTTGAGTATCTGGAGTGTATACTGTGTTTTTGTTGTGATCTTTGTGAGCTCTGCCAGATCACAAGCACATGAGAATCCATATTATCTGGTTCCAAGCTTTCTGTTTGTACCTTAAACACAAAAGGTCTATTTAATCAGTGTCCTGGTCGCTTCAAGCAACAAGTGATGGCTTTTGTTGAGATGCTGGCTCCACAAGATTGAATTTCTGTGAAAGTGCTTGACATGGAAGTTTGTACTGCCCTTATGTATTCTCTCAAAACAGAAAAAAGCGGCATACTTGAGAATTGGTTGAAGAAGAAATGCGTTATTATTAATTATGTCCCAAACACTCAGTAAAGCCTGTTTATTCTTGTGTCTTCTTGGACTTCTCAGGGTTACCTTGGACCATCTGGTGCCCCATACTTGCCTCCAGGAATGCAACAGGTTCCCCCTGCGCAGCCCTACGCTATGCCCAGCGACCAGCCCGGACCACTGCATTCACTGCCTCCCAACGTCTCGGCTCCACCCAGCAGCCAAGCTGCTCAGCCTCCATACATGAGGTAAGAAAACAATCCCACCAGTCTAACCAGGCCGTGTAAATTCTACAGAAACAATGTAAAAACAGGTTGATCTAATCAATTAAATCATTTAATCTAAATCCAACGAGGAATTCTGTTGAGACATCACTTGAATGAAGGATTCAATAATAAATGTCACTCTTAAATGTCACTTCACAGTAGTGGGATGAACTCTCAGTACATGAACCAAGCCGCTGGAGCTCCTTACGCACACCAGGCGGGCGTGGCCATGGATATGTCGGCCTATCACAACTCAAGCATGCCTCCGGTGTCCTATCCAGCTGCTCCTCCCCCTCACCAGGCTCCTCAGCAGCAGCAGCAACAACAGGCAGTGTATTACCAGCAACCTCTGCTGTAAACCTCTGACTGACAGCAGACCTCAGTATACACACTTCACACATTTCAGTTGCGGACTGTTCATTTTGCTCCACTTGTGTGAGTTAATGTTTGCTTTGGGATAATACCTTTGGCCTGTTTTGTTTCTGTCAGGTCGGAGTAACAACACGGAATGACAGATGAATTGACGTGAGGTTTATAGGTAATAAAAGTCCGCCTTGTATTCAAATTAGGACTCAGCTACTACATGTGAGAGTAAACATGGTTCCAGGAGGTTTCTCTTGTCCTTGAACTGAGCAAAACTGGTTTCCACAGGTCAACATAAAAGAAGAGGTGGGTTTGCCCTCAAGTACAGAACCATGTAATTAGCATTTTAATAAAGGGTGAAATGCTACCCAACACTTAATGCTATATCTTAATTGACCTGAAGTTACATCACCTTATATTTTCTTGTTGGTCAATGATGGTTTGACAACATAACTGTAGATAAATAAAAAACATTTTTTGTCTTTAATCTTCACACAATTTTGTCTGAGAAAGCAGTGCAGCAGTGACATCCTCTGCTTTTAATGTGTTCAGACCCTGTTCTGAGTTAAATACAAGTACGGTGTGATGAGGGAATTGGAACAATCAACTACAAAACTCCATGCAGCTCTGCAAGTGAAGTGGTAACACAACACAGGCCTGTACAAGAGCCACCGTGTTGCTCATTTTAACTGTGGCTGAGATAGCTTTTTGTCAGATGGATGACTGTAAAGTGCAACCAAAGTGTGGCAGGATCGACAGTCTGTTCTATTGACGGGGGTAAATAAAACGGAAAGTGACAGATGTTTGCAGGCGGGGAAATCTGAACTAAATAAATACCCATGAATGGTGCTTAGCTAGAGCAAACATGTATGTAAAACTAGCATTCTAGCTGTAGCGCAAGCTCTTTCAAGTTGATCTACATTGACAATTTAAATGTTCTGTTTTTTTAACTGCCAATCTTGTTTCCATCACATTCTAAGGTCAAAAGTTGAATTGATCTAAAAGCAGGTTCAGCTGTTCTTTTTGTTGAAACTCCCAGAATTGATGAGGGTGTTCATCTTTCTGCCAAGCCAGCCGCTCACATCACCAGCATCCATCACTCTAGCTGCTCTGTGTCCAACAGAAATGCTGAAGGACTCGTCTTTCAAAATGTCATAGGTGAATGTTGACAGTTAAGTTAGCGCAAATGGTTCAGAAATTGTTTCCTATAAACTCACTGCCTTTCATTCTGTGGTTGAATTTGAGATATTTAAATTGTAAGCTTGTGTGTTTTTTTTCTTTTCTCTCTTAATGTCTGCGTGTGTTTGAGGATTTACCCATCACAAACTCTTTGTGTGTTTGTTAATCCGACTCAATGCTGCATCTCTATGGTTATTACATCTGTACCTTTCTGCCTCTTTTCGTATGTGGGGTCTCTTCCATTCAGTGGAAACTATCAAAAGATTCCATGAATATGCAAATGTACTATACTGAGATGTTAATTTCAAACATTAATTCATAATCAGCAATGTCTGTACTTTGATTTATATATATATTGATATACATGTCATGTTTAAGGTTGAGAAGAATGTAATTAGTCATCTTTTCTGCCTTTGCTTTTAAGTTGTGCGGAGAAATGTAAATGAATCAAAGTCTGCAAATGTTTAGAGATTTCTTGGGCAGTGAAACATCATGTTGTTAAACCTGCTCTCGTTCGTCTTCTGTTGAAATTAAGGTGGCTTTCTTGGATTCTACAGTTGTGTTGCATTAACTCTGTTGTTCTTATTTTAGCCAGAGGTGTCGATTTTCATTTAGCACCCTGATGTTAAAGTCATTGTATATTAGATGTAAAATACCTGGATTTGGTTATTGACATTGGCCCTGCACCTTAGCTTTGCAACATTTACTTGCCACCAAATGCCTTGCTTTTCTGTAGAAATCAAAGAATCACTTAGACTCAACTTTGGCAAGTACTTTCTGTGTCAGAATTCTGTGTATATATATAATTCTGTATATTTAAAATATTCCAGGAAATGTTTCTTTATCCAGGA
This sequence comes from Craterocephalus amniculus, assembly GCA_036024015.1. Taxonomy (NCBI): domain Eukaryota; kingdom Metazoa; phylum Chordata; class Actinopteri; order Atheriniformes; family Atherinidae; genus Craterocephalus; species Craterocephalus amniculus. The sequence goes on along the minus strand of JAVQJG010042787.1, from coordinate 5,602 downwards.
TTTTAAAACTGCTTTTGTAATAAAGAGCAAACTTATGAATATTCTTTGAAATAAAAAAGAAAGTGATGCCTATTTCCAGTGTGGTTTCTGTATCACAACACGACTGGTTCTGTTTAATTACATTTCTGCAAATTAAGAGAAATGTGATTAAAATAGTCCATGTCCTGTAATTAACTGGCCTATTTCACGCCACATTAATAGCTGCACATTTACCAGCTAATATGACCTACCTAAAAGATGTTAATTATTCATTATACTTGGCCTTTTTATCATTTCTGCTCTCATAAAGCTCACACAGTTGGGATTCTGGTGTTGTTCTGGTGGTGAAAATCGCTTCCGTGAGCTTTTCTGGATTTCATTTAATTTTGACATCCTCCGATTATTGATTCGATGTTTTGACAGGTAATATCACCCATCATTAATTAAATAAAATGACTGTAGGCTACGTGTTTGAATTAGGTTAGAAGTAGTAAAATCTGTATAGTGGGACAGTTTTCAGTTCAGTTTCAGGTTATCTAGTTTAACATGAAGAGAAGCCAGTGAATGGAAGGTGCTGCATTCACTTACTCTTTCAATTCTGAACTTTAAGATTTTAGACGATTAATCTTGATATGTTGCATGAATACATGAATAAATAATTTTATCTAAGATCCATTCAAAGCATATTAAGTTTTTACTAGAAAGATAATTAACACGAACAGTTTTGATAATTACATTTTCCAATTCGTGCATTGTGCTTTCCCCAAGCAGAGTGTCTGGAATCCTGAAGCTCCGCAATGATCTTGAACGCAGCACGCTTATATGAGGGCAGTGGAGGGAGATGCTTAATAAAAGGCTATCTGACGCCCGACTCTCATCCGCGGTGCTTTTTCGAGGCAGAACAGGACACGTCAGAGCAGGTGTCTGTAGTTTTTTCCTCTTCTATTGACATTAGACCGAAGTTTAATGGAGTCAGCAGTTCACTGTCTGCCTCCAGAGCCGCAGCAGTTCCAGTGGAGCGGCGTGGAGCGGCAGCCTCCGCCCTGGACCGATGAACTGGCCGAAATGTCCCGGCACATCTACACCCGACACGGGGCTGGAGACGGGCTACAGAAGCCCGTATTTCAGGTAAGTAAATTCAATGATGATCAATAGAAAAAAATAAAAGTAAGAAAATAATAATAATAATTAAAAAAATACAAATATGAGTAATAAATATTGCATTTCTTCTGGGTGCACATTACAGTTTCGTCAAACTAATAATGATTTGAAAACGTAAAAAAGGTAAACAAAAAACAGAAGGATGACCCCAGAATATGTCTTAAGTTTAACTAAAGATAAATTTTTCATAATTCCTAAGAATTCTTTAAGGTGCCATTCTTCCGGAAGAAACAGTCCTGCAGTCTGGGGAAGATTTGATTTATTGAAAAAGAAAGGAAACTGGATGTTAAATTATTAAGCATTTCCTGATGGGACTCCTCACATGATTTATGAGGTGAATCAGACCACTTTTCCCTCTGAACGAAAGGGCAAAAGGAGTTTTTGTAGTTCAGCGCAATTTACTATTTTAGTTTTTCTTCTCCAGGTCTTTTTAACCCTCTTTAAACAAGAAATGTTAGAATTGCAAGTAAGGAATGAGCAAAGGACACAATTGAGCATTTAAGAATCCCTTGATTTGTCCTTTTTTCAAGTCTAAGCTCAGAACATTTGTTTAGCATACTGTAGTTCAGTGGAATAGTGATGAAATATACGGCTAGGTACAATTGAGCACATTCAACTCGGCCATGATGAAGACAATGAAACGCTCCAGAAAATGCAAATACAGTGAAAGGCAATCTTGGAGTGTTTTGCCAATTGAATACCTTCAGGTAATGGACTGTTGATTTGCCTATTGAGGCACATGAAGGCACTGCTCAGCTGGTGGGGAATTATTATGACCCTTATCACAATTTAAAAACATTTACAGTCATTTAAAGCTATTGGTTTATATGGAAAACAACTAAAAGATTAGTTGCTACAGATGATGAGTAGTGTTTCAACCTTTTGATTCATAGAAATATATTAATCTCCCAGGATTGAGTTGGGATATTTGTTATTTCTGATATTCTTATTTTTTAGGGAAGAATTATTTTTAGGGCATTTCCTGTAAAACTCGCTTGAGATCTCAGAGCAGATTTGAGGGCAGATCGTGCTTTGGACAAATCCAAGAGCATTCACTTTGCCCCAGATGCTCTTTTCAGTGTAACCAGGGAACAGTATGCCACATATGCAGAGCCAAAAGAGCTCAGAAGTGAACCCATTTATCAAACGTCAACCCATCCCTATGCACCTCAGGTGAGGGATTACCTCTTCACACCTGAACGAACAGGATATGAAAGAAAATAGGTCAGCATATCCATACTGCCATGTAGTGTCGGTACAAAAATATTACTTTATGTAGGATGTTTTTCATACGGGGGGTGTTTCCAAGTAAGCTGTGAAAGATTTACTTCATATAATCGGGTCATCATTGAGGACAAGAGAAAGCTGAATGAAGCCAGAGCCGTGTCAACCCCGGGGGCTTAGATGTTGGTGTTAATAGGGGTTGCTGAGAGGAAGGTGCCCTTCATTTTGTGTGCAAAGAGAACAAGAGCTGAGGGTTGATGCAACAAAAACAGCATCCTCCTCCTGTCTACTAGATTTGCTCCATTCACTGATACAGTTAGGACATGAATGTTCTTCATGGCTCATGGTTCTTCAAGTCTGACCACACTCAAGTCATTGGCTTAATGAATAAATCTAACTAATTAAACCTGGCAAATACATAAAATTATCATCATTAAATCTGATATCATACTATTGATTTTATATTTCAGCCACTATTTACAGTATTATATATACTGTTGGATAAAAACATAACTCTGTAACAAGCAGATAAAGAGAGTATTTGACTTGTGTGTTTTGGCATCCGCAGGCTAATAGGGGGACTTACTCCAGACGCAGTCGGCTGAAGCGCTCTGATGGCAGCACCACCTCCACCAGCTTCATTCTCAGACAGGTTGGATACTTTATCTCATGCATGCTCAAGAATGAACTATTCAGTCAAGATTAATCACGGTCCAAATTTTCTGTAGAAGTAGCCGCAGCATCGCTCTAGGGACGGCTGTGAATGATCCATTTTTCCAGATGACAAACTTCAGTCTTGTATGCACCCCTTCTTACAAAAACCCAGAGATGATACGACTTATCATGGGTCATGATATGTTCTGCAGGCAAAAGACACAAGGATGAATTCTGAAACACAGCATGCTCCTATTTTTATAGAGGGATTTATAGAGATACAATTGATATTTTAACTCCACTTAGCAGTTAAGTTGACAGTAAAAGTTTAAAGATATAATTGAAGTGTGACGTTTTTTAGCCTGTTATAAAAATAAATTGCTGCTCGACCAAATCTAAGGCATATGTAAGCATTTCGGTCAACAAGACATCACTGTCTGCACAAAGCAACCATCTAAGAATGTCCGCCACTCGTCTTTTAATAGCAGAAAACATCTGGCATCATTACAGTGATGAGCTGGAAGCTGTACACCATCATTTAACAGGAGCAAAACTCACTTTGAAACCAATTAAAAAGGCAAATTTCTCCTCATTTAGAAGCTTGTAAAGACCTGTATACGTCAGACTGACACAGGAAATGAGTCACTTTGCTCTTTTTGGCTGTCAATTGTGAACACATTTGAAGTTTAGATGTATGAAGTGATATCTTTGTGACAAACTTTAGAAAATGACTTGGAGTCTGACTTCAACTCTTATGTCAAACGAGAGCAGCGCTTTGACGTCCAATGATGTGTTAGCAAGCAGTATGCTTTTGGCCCCTGCCTCGGTTTCGGGAATCAATGGCCTTGATTTATATCAGCCTGGGAATCTAGCATGCTGAGCTGCTTTTGAGGTGTCCACCGAACATGTAATATTCATAAAGGCAGGACTGTTTGATTGCAAACGCTAATGCTTCCTTTATATAAGCCACTGTTAAACAAATTCAAATCGGTCTCCTGCTTTAAGTCCCGTCTGTAATTTATAATAGAAGAAGGGTTTAACATGGATTTTGTCTACCAAGTTACCAAGGGAACCGAGTTTGAAGAAGCCATTCAGTGACACAAGGACAGCTTGTCTTTGGTTACTTTTGTCTAAAAAACCTGTCTTTTTTCTTTTTTTCTGCCTTTTTCATGCTGAAATGTTTCTATCTCTGATCTAAAACTTGATGATAACATGCTGGCTGGTCGAAATGCATTGTTTTCTTAGAAAATGCAGATAGGATCTGTAAAAATGTCAATTCTGGTGAGACTGTCAATCAAACCTTTTTCATGTGCCAACTATATTATGTATAATTTTGAGCTTCCCATGCTTTAAAAAACACCTGATTGGCTGAAAATACCAGATTTTCACAACTTTTAGATTTTGTAGTTACCATTTAAATTACAACACACCAATGGACGACGTTGTATGTTCAAAAGAAAAATGGTTTCACTCCCAGGAAGGAGGAGAAATGAGACATGAGAAGAAACAACAACAACAAAAAAAATTTAATCTGTATGAGACAGAACATCATACAGTGTAAATCTTTTGCCCACTCTGAGTTGTGTATCACCCCCGCTGTGATTTGTGTCATCATGAGTCTGATCGTCATCAGGTGAGAAGAGGAGCAAGTGGGCTCGCTTTGATTCCCTCGTGTATCCATAGTAACAGCCGCCCTTCAACAACAGAGGTCAAGCCCAGAGGGTTGATTAGCAGCAAACTGCACCTCCTCTTCCTTTTCAGAGGAAAGTAAAAAAATTTTCTGACAACAAATACTCACAAAAGAATAGGAGAGTGAGACCAAAGCAGAAACTTACAGAAGTGGCCTTTAAACGTTCAGCCTCAGTCTGCGAATCCAATCCATTTCACTTCATCTCTCCTGACCATGAAATCCCCACAGATTTCTCTTTTCTTGCCTCTGATGTGTCTTGGTTTTCTTTTACAATTGCGGAAAAAGATCGGAAAAGGGTTCTCCTGGGTATGGGCATGATTTTAGGGAAAAGAAAGAAGTCCCATGGCGCCACAACTAGGAGAAATGTTTGGTCTCCAGCCAGAAAACTGCTTTACAGACTGCAGAAAGAGTGCTGGCATGATGCGTTGATGAAAAAATGATGCCTTTTTCTCACAGCTGTGGCCCTTTTTTTCTGACTTGCTTCAAAAACCTGTTTGTAACCCTTAATTTCTGAAGGGAAAACAAACTAAAATGGAGTTTTTTTGCATTCAAATGAAGAATTAGTCTCATGATAACTGAGACTGAATACATGCATTTGTATAACTTTGTGTATTACACACCATTGTTCTAGCTTATCTTTGAGTATGTGTGAGTTAAAGGGACTATACCCGATTTCACGTCTGGCTAGCTTAGTTAGCGATAGCGGCTATTTTTTTTTTAGCTTTTGTGTGACGCTTTTTGTTCGCTAAGGGGTTTAACTTCCATAATTTGACTCCGGATCACTAAGGGAACACTATTACTGGCTCATGGGAGGCTGGACGTTCCAAAAATTAACCCGGCAGAGAAAGCGCGTCACGCCAATGCTAAAAAAACTAGCCGCTTTCGTAAACTAAA
>JAVQJG010042781.1:0-25503 GCA_036024015.1 Craterocephalus amniculus | reverse complement strand
AGAGGCGGGGTACACCCTGGACAGGTCGCCAGTCTGTCGCAGGGCCGACATGGAGAGACAGACAACCACTCACACACACACTCACTCCTAGGGAGAATTTTTAGAGTGTCCAATTCACTTAAAAGTAATAGTTTAAAAGGAATAGCATTAATAATTGTCAAACCACAACTGATCAGAATTTTTATACAATAAACTCTCCAGTGGGACAGATTGTACACATTGTATCAGTTGACAAAATGGTGGAAAAGCATGAGTAAGACCAACATGCCAATGTATCAACTGGTAGGGCAGATGTTTCCAACTGACAATACTACTGACTCTACAGTGAGAGTAGAAGTCCATCTGGTTGTTCTAGTTACCAGGACATGGATAAGGCTAACTTGTTTGCTTAAGCTTTAATTGCTATCTATTGAGTTGGGATACTGTGCAAGATTTTAAAAGAAAATATAAATACATATAAAGATATAAATATTTAACAGAGTCATTGTGAGACCCAAGTGAACTGCACCGCCTTTGCTAAATCCAGGACAACTAACAGTCTGACTGTAATCTGGATGTAGAAATGTAGTTAAAATAAGGCTAGCAGTATGGCAACTAGCTCCATGATTCCTAAAGCAAACTTGCTGTAGAAGATCCAAACTGGCTATGGGTTATTATTTGCAACACACACTGTACCATATTAGTAATGGTATGGACTCTCTGCGGTAGGTGGGTCTTGATACTGAGATTGCCCTTTTTGCAATCATTGTACTATTAAACACGTTTTAGGCTCAGTGAGTCAAAATTTAGGGAACAAAGAAAATTTCATTTGCGCAATGCAGCATTTTTCAAGATATCACCAAATTAGGTGACTGGTGTTCGTAAAGTACTTGTAGGATGTTCATTTCACATCCCACAGAGAAGGTGGAGGTACTGGTTAAGGTTTGATTATGTCTGAGTTCCATGAAACATCAGTTTTTTTTCTATTTTCTTGCATCTTAGGTAGCTATCTTGAGTAGGTAACAAACGGGATGGCAGTGGTCTGTGAGAGTGAAAGGAGAGTGGACTGGAGAGGGGTGAAAGGGAAGGTAGGTGGGTAGTGGGGGAAAGGAGTGCATGAATGTGTATATGTAAGGCTTTAATAGATACTCAGCTAGTTTTCTTAGGATGTGTTCTGCCGCTCTAGTGCTTGTCAAGTTAAGTGGGGTCTTTTCAGCTAGTTTATATTATTGGGTGCTCCTGATGGTTGTCGGCCTTGCCGTGACATATTCTCAGTTGTGTGATGGTATAAGTGGAATGTGTTATCTATAGTCTGGTCGGATTGCATTGCTTTTTGTACGGTGTTTCTTGGTCTCTTTTTCTCTTTCTCTCTCTTGTTTTTTTCTATTTCATTTTTATTCTTTTCCCATACCCTCCAGTTGAGTCCAGCAATACTGTGTAAATTCAATAATAAACAATCATTCAAAATAAGATTTGAGAAAAAACATACAATAAAATAAACAGAGTGAATAAAATATGGGAAAAATGCAGCACAATGCCATAATTACTGTAGAATCTTCTAACATTGATCAGCAAAAGTTGCAAAAAAAATTGGTTGTAGTTGGTTTGGACAACCCCACTGGTATCCTCCCATTTCTGTATCACAGACACTAGTTGCTCATTATTTGTCTGCCTTCAGCTTTGAGGGAAATGATTTGATGAAGTGTCATCCTGTTTACTTTGTCTCTGCTTGGGCTTTACACCAATTATAAATACCCAGAACAACATTCATGCTGTGCAGAGCAGGAGGGAGGTAAGTCATAGCTCCGATACTTTGCCAGTTGCTGGTGAATGATATGTCTTTTTCTACCATGCATTTTTATCTTTTGTTTACAAATTGTCATATTCAATTGAACATTTTCATTGCTGAAATTATTGGCTGATGGGTAATTTTTGCATCTTCTTTTTATGTCACTTTGCAGCAGATATTATTTGATTTTGTGTCTTGTGTGTATTTCAAGTGTCCTGAACAACTTCATCAATGTCTTTGGTGTTTTGGCTTATCATTATGTGGACATATTCATGTCCATCCATGCCTCTTGTGGGCAGAAAGCTGGGGCTTCGTGTGGGAATGGAGATGGTTCAGGCAGGTAACTGTTCTCGATGGGGAACACCTAGCGACAAAGGTTTGTTTGAAGATGGGGATGTGATTATTGGTGGGCTCTTTAACCTTCGTTACTTGCCGCCAGCTAAAGACCATGACTTCACTAAGCGGCCGGACAACCTACCTTGCACCAAGTAAGATAATGAAGTCTTTAATAATGTTTTGTTTACATTAATTTATTTCTTGAGAATTTTCCTTGTAAATTTGTGAGTTTTTCAGTCACTTTAGCATATTGAACAGTATTTTCATAATTGCATTTTTTCTGTGTTCTCAGTTTGCAAAATTTGCCCCTACAGTATGTCTATGCTATGATTTTCGCTCTGGCAGAAATCAATAATAGTTCAGCCTTGCTACCGGGTGTCAAGCTGGGCTATCATGTCCATGACAGCTGTGCCATCCCTCATTGGGCTCTACAGGCAGCACTGTCACTGGTTGGTGGGGACTCCCCTACCTGTAGCACAGCAGATGAATACGAAGAGGTAATCGGAGAGAGAAGAGGTATTCAGTCTCACTTTGTCTTCTAAAATCAAGCACTGATCTGTTGTTTTTAGTACAGGGTGAGCATTACTTGCATACGAAAAGAAACCTATTTTATTATATCTTTTAATGTTATCAGGTGATCAGACCATTCCTTTGATTATTGGTGGTTCTTCGTCTGTAACAGCCCAGATACTCTCCAGGATCCTGGGGCCACTTTCTGTGCCTTTAGTGAGTACCACTAAAATATTTTTAAAGTCATTTGATTTATTTTCTGTTTCAACTTTGATGCATAGCTGTGAATAAATATAACTATTATTTATTATTTATTGCCTTTATCACTGCTTTATTTTGTGTCCCTGATATAAGTAATTTGTCTTTTGTTGCCCATCCATTTATAACATAAAGTGGAAAAATAACGGAAGGAAAAATAATCCCTAAATGAACCTGAAGTGTAAAAATCTTTTGTTTAATCCAGTATTGAGACTGAATACTAGAATGTTATTTCCAATGCGCTTTTTGTCTTTCAGCTGAGCTACACAGCTAGCTGCCCCTGTCTAAGTGACAGGCAACAATACCCAAACTTCTTCAGGACAATGGCCAGTGATATGTATCAAGCCCAGGCTATCGCCCAGCTTGCCATTCGCTTCAAATGGACCTGGATTGGCGCAGTGATTGCAGATAATGATTATGGCCACATGGCAGTGAAGGTAGCTCCATTTGTTGTTGAATTTAATGGAAAAACGTGAACAAGTCTGCATTAAGTAAATTTTTAAGTTCTTCCACTTATTTAATTTTCATGATTTTTTTTAATTATACATGTCAGGTATTTCAGGAGGGGGTTCGGGGGGCAGGGGTGTGTCTGGCATTCGTAGAGACTCTCCAGAGGGAAAATATTGTGAGAGATTCCAGGCGAGCAGCACTCACAATTCAGGCCTCAACTGCAAAGGTGATTTTGATCTTCACCTGGTACACGGATGTGAGGGAACTGTTTGTGCAACTGGCCAAGACAAATGTAAGAAGCTGAAATGGAAACTTTACTGAAATGTCTCTTAATATTCCAAATGGAGACTTTTACCTTTGAGAAAAAATGATTATTAATTTGATTGTGTCTTCTTGTTATGTGTAGGTGACTGACAGGCAGTTTCTGGCCAGTGAGGCTTGGAGCACAAGCAGTGATCTTCTCCAAGATCCTGTTTCTGATAAGGTTGCAAGAGGTGTTCTTGGTGTGGCCATACGCAGTTCAGCTCTACCTGGATTTGACAATTTTATACAAAATTTGAGCCCCTCTCTTCGCCCTGGTGATAAATTCTTACAGGAATTTTGGGAAAAGGAATTTGGCTGCAGTCCTGGGGACACTCCTCATCCATCTTTTACTTCATCACCACGCATTGGTGCTGACGCGTCCCTTCAGAGAGCTGCTCTACCACCATGCAATGGCACAGAGACCTTGAAGACAGTGCATAATCTCTTTACCGACACCTCTCAGCTACGAGTGACATATAATGTCTATCTTGCAGTTTATGCTGCAGCCCACGCTCTTCACAGTCTTCTCGCCTGCCCTGGCATAGGCAGTCCTGGAAACAACATATCCACTTGTTCCTTTCCAAAACAAATCAAACCCTTTGAGGTAAAACAATTGTATGCCAAGTCTTACACTTACAGTTGTTGCTATGTTTGTTCATTTCAAGCTTATTTCTGTGAGGACACAACAGATGCATGTGTTCTTTAAATATTAGATAGTTGTTTTGCACTGAAATCTTAAAAAAATGTATTTACTTTTTTTTTTTACATTTTGATGCTTTCAGCTAATGCATCACCTTAGCAAAGTAAACTTCACAACGCCACAGGGTGAACTGTTTTATTTCCAAGGGGCCGACATTACAGCCAAATATGACCTTGTTAACTGGCAAAGCACCCCTGAAGGACGGCTCCAACTTGTGTTGGTTGGTCGTGTGGATGGGTTTGACCTCCACCTCAACGAGTCTGCAATTCAATGGAGCTCAGGATCTGATCAGGTGCTCCTAAAGGACCAACATCAAATTTTCTCAGAATCAATACTTGTTGTAGTTTAGCGTGTTTCAAATGTGGCTTGAAATGTTTTTTAGGTGCCTGTTTCAGTGTGTAGTGAGAGCTGCCCCCCAGGCACAAGGGTGGCCACCAGGAAAGGGGAACCGATCTGCTGTTTTGACTGTATCCAGTGTGCTGATGGAGAGATTAGTAATGAAACTGGTAAATAAATCATTTTATTTAGACAGCCCACCTTTAACTGATGATTTTCACAGCTCATTTACAGCCTTGCCCTGCTTCTCTCTCTCATGTTTCTTCCAGGTTCTGCTCACTGTGAGCGTTGTCCATCTGAGTTCTGGTCCAATGCTGACCGAACAGTTTGTCTCCCCCGCCAACTGGACTTCCTTTCGTTTAATGAAACCTTGGGCATTACCCTCGCAGCAGTAGCTGTTTCTGGAACAATGGTGACAACAGCTGTGTTTATAGTGTTCCTTTATTACCGTCATACACCTGTGGTAAGAAAATAAACTGATGCACATCTCTGAGAAATTTAGCATTTCTCATCAAATTAAGTTTTTCATATTTGTTTACAATAATCTGAATGATTTTATTATCTTTGAAATACAAAAGTAATCCTATGTTCATGTTTAGGTACGTGCCAACAACTCGGAGCTGAGCTTCTTGCTTCTCTTGTCATTGAAACTCTGTTTCCTGTGCTCGCTGGTGTTCATTGGTCGTCCGTCAGTCTGGTCTTGTCGATTCCAGCAGGCAGCTTTTGGGATTAGCTTTGTACTATGCGTTTCATGCCTCCAAGTCAAGACCATTGTGGTTTTGGCAGCTTTCCGCTCGGCTCGGCCAGGTGCTGAAGCCTTGATGAAGTGGTTTGGTCCGGCACAACAGAGAGGAAGCATCTGCTTTTTCACCTTCATACAGGTCTGAAATTGTTTTAATGTAACTTTTCTCATCACCATCTTTGCTTCAATTAAAAGCTGCACTGTTTCTTTCCATCCAGGTTATCATCTGTATTTTTTGGCTCTTGCTCAGCCCTCCGACACCTCAGCCTGACCTGGATGTCCCAGGTTTAAATGTTACTCTGAAGTGTGCCATGACCTCTGTTGTGGGTTTCTCTCTGATTTTAGGCTACATTGGTCTTCTGGGCTGCACCAGTCTCCTTTTAGCTTTTCTTGCAAGAAAACTCCCTGACAACTTCAATGAAGCCAAACTCATCACCTTCAGCATGCTGATTTTCTGTGCTGTCTGGGTGGCTTTTGTTCCAGCGTATGTTAGTTCTCCTGGAAAATATGCAGTAGCAGTGGAGATTTTCGCCATCCTTGCCTCAAGCTTCGGTTTACTGTGCTGCATCTTTGCTCCAAAGTGTTTCATCATACTTTTGAGGCCAGAGAAAAATACCAAGAAACATCTAATGGGCAGATAACTCAGACTTTCCACTGTAAATCATCTGAATGTTATCTTAAAATGAGTTTACAATGAGCCTAATATGCAAAAAATGTTTCATATAATATATGGTTCTATAATCTTTATCCTGAGTACATCTTGCGCATCTACTACTGTAAATGGGTGATTTTGTTTTACTTTTTGTGGTCTGAATTGTGAAAGAATAAGTTGATCAAACCAATAAACGATGATAAAACATTAATAAATCTGTTTTTTTCTCTATTAAATGAAACTGATCCAGAATACATGCAATTTAAATGATAATTTTTTTCCTTTATTTTTTAAAGAGTTGTCATAACTTTAAGGCCATTTCAATAACTATTGATAAAGCAAATAAAAGAGCTTTGTTTGTTTCAGTCAGACAAATTTGACATTTGATAAACCATATTGTCAAACCAAATGTGGTTTCATTTAAAATGATCTTAAAATTTCTAAGGCAAGGCAACGTCTTGATGTTGTTATCATTATGTTTAACTTTAGTTTTTTATTTAACAGCACATAATTTAACTCCTCAGCTTTTTATTTATTCAAATTTATTGAAAAGATAAAAAGTCATTTCAATTCAGTACTTATATTAGTCGTAATGAGTTAGCCCACAGCCATATTTGGACACATTGGTAAACAATTGAAAATAATTGTGATGTTCATGGTAACTACCTCGCTTCAGATTTTTTCTATGCTTTCAACATGATCTTTGAAGCTATAACAATGCTCTTGTGTTTGCTCCAGATACACCAGCTTGCTCCCACAGTTGAAATACATACATACTATGTCAATGTGTCTCTGAATTCCCCTATAGTGATTGGCTGTTTTTCTATCTGTGACCGACAGCCCACCTGTCCAGGGTGTATCTTGCCTCTCATCTAGTGAGTGCTGGGACAGACTCAGGCCATCTACAGCCATTCATTGTAAAAAGTTGGTTTAGATAATGGATGGAGGGATGTTGCTTTATTAACCTACTGCTGCCATCTGCTGTTCATTTGTCAAAAGTGCTGCTTTAAACATAGGAGTAGATGAACAATTGATAGGTTATTTCTTTACTTGTGAAGACATAGAAAAGCTGGGATTTAGGTAAAAAGACCTGATATGTGCATACATTCTGAGGTTGTGATTATGCTTAATAACCAAAATATAAAAACATACACATTTTAATGAAAACAATGCTGCAATATTTGTAAATTAAGGAGGAAAATGAAACATAACTTTATGACTCAATGAGAGATTTCAGTCTCTTTATGGAAGGGTGCAAACAGTGTTCCAAGCAATAAAAGGATCCATGTTTTTTGGGAGACTTCACATGTATGGTGTGTATGTTTTCTTTTTTTTAAATATACTTTTCTGCAATTGAAGCAGTAAAAGAGCAGAGTATATCTGTTTGTTGAAGTTAAGCTTTATTTGAAGAAAAATAAATTGTAAGTAAAACATTCATTTTCACTGTGCACAAAATTCTGAATTAGTCAAACAATTTTCAATTTATTCTGAATTGAACAAAATATCTCACTTTATCTATTGGGAATTATCTTACCAAGAATGCTTGGCATGTAAATGGATTGATTTCGCATCAGCTCTCTCTTCTATAATTCCACATATTACATCAGTCTGTAAAGAAAGGGGAAAAATATTTATTCCCTCCTATAAAATGATTGCAGGCTCTTTTATGACTCAATACCTCGACCCATGATGGCTTTCTTTGTATTCCTTTCTGGTCTTAGCAAGATTATGTAACATTTGGGTCCAAAAAGTGCCACCAGGAGACCAAAACTGGAGGCCAGAATGGCAAACACCTCTACTACATCAGCATATTTGCCTGGAGAGCTGATATACGCAGGAATAAAGGCCACCCACACAGCACAGAAGATCAGCATGCTGAAGGTGATGAGTTTGGCTTCATTAAAGTTATCTGGAAGATTCCTTGCCAGAAACGCTAGCAGGAAGCTGAGAAGAGCAAGGAAGCCAATGTATCCAAGCAACACTGCAAAACCAACAGTAGACCCAACTACACACTCATAAACTATTTTATCATTGTGGTATTGGGTGTTTTTATTTGGTGTAGGTGAAGAAGAGACAAGCCAAGCTGTGCAGATCGCTGCTTGAATAGAAGTAAGAATTAAAACTGTTCCTCTCTGCTGCATAGCACCAAACCACTTGAGATTGGCTCCACCTCCTGGCTTGGAGGATTTGAACACAGCTAAAACCACCATGGTTTTAACCAGGATGCATGACACACAAAGCACAAAGCTGATCCCGAACGCTGCATGTCTCAGTTGGCACGTCCAGAGCTTGGGTCGTCCGATGAAAAGCAGCGAACAGAGGAAACACAGTTTGAGTGACAGCAGCAGCTGAAAACTTAGTTCTGAGTTGTTGGCTCGTACTATAGGTGTTCTACGATGATAAGTGAATATTCCCAGGACAACAGCACAGATACATGTTCCCAATAACGAGGCAGCGGTCAAACAGATACCCAGGGGTTCCTGATAGGAGAGGAACTCTGTTTGCTTCGGAACACAGTGGTCACGCTGAGGATTGGACCAGAAGTCTTCTGGACAACTGATGCACTCCACAGAGTCTAGCAAAAAGGGGGAGACAGTGTAAGATATATTGCATGATAAATAATAAATAAACGTAGTCATAAAACATGTTACATGGACACCCACTGGTTTTATTACTAATCTTGCCCTCCGAACAAGGGATGCAGTCAAAACAGCACACAGGTTCCCCCTTCTTTCTCACCATGCGAGTGCCTGGCAGACAGTTCTCACTGCATACTGAGCGAGGAGGCTATGGGAAGAAATAAAGAAGTGTTATTTTAGAGTTCTTCACCCTTCTAGCATGAGTTATAAAGGAGAAAAAACAGATGAGATATAACCTTTTGTGTTTTAAAATTCCAGAAGATCTTGTCTTCATCAATTGTAAGCTCTTCACCTTTGAACTCTGATGTTTTAACTTCTCCCACATTCTGAATTTCAGTTCCTCCATCGGGAAGCCACAGCCAGTTCATAACATCATATATTGGTAAAGCATCTCCTTTCTCATCAAATGATACTCGATCACCGAATGATGTGGTGAAGTTAACTTTTTCTAAGTAATGAACAAGCTAAAAAGAAAATCAATTCAAAATAAGAAATAAAGAAGACAAACAGTGAAAACAAAACACAAGTGTGGATTTAAGTTAAGTTAATTATACTGCACAACAATTTCAGTGATGTAAAGTTTATTCTTACTGATATTCTGCAGAAGCTTTTTTTATAATCTGTGTGAATTCTTTGTGTTTCTAAACCCTGATGAAACAGGATTCAGTTACATAAGCATGGGGAGTACAGCATACCTGCCATGGCTCAAGTGTTTGAAGAGTGGCACAGGTGTGCTCACTAAAAGGCCCTCTCCCTGGCTCACACTGCAGCATTTCATCAAGAGCATATGCCAACGCATACACAGCTTTGTACACATTGTACTCAGGCCTGAGATCAGAAACGTCTAAAAACTCAGTCTCCAAAGCCTCTAGATCTTCTTCTCCAGTGCACAGTGTTCCCCCGTCTTCCACCCAGTCTGATGAAGGTGGTGCAAACCTACACTGAAATGTGAATTCCCAGAACTGGTTTACCTGTGATACAAGCAAAACTCTACATTGTCAATGATAACTTGTTTTTTTCACCGATACAAACAAGATCAGCTTACAGTAGTTTAACTCACAATGCTATTTCCATAGCTGTTGTCATGATGTGGGTCGGGACGTGTTTGCAATAGAAAGTCCCTGAGGCCTGGTATTTCCCCGCGACGAATGGCAATTCCCAGTGTTCCACCCAGGTACGGCATGAGGTGAGGGGTCTGGAGCACAGAAGCTGATGTCCATGCTTCGCTGGCCATCCACTGTAGACCTGTGATTTTCTGTCTCACCACCTGTGCATATAAAAAATGTGTCCTCTCAGATTTTAATCTGCAAGATTACAGCATTAATCATGTATACCAGGCTGATTCCCTGATTTTACACTTTACAGGTCAAATCTGTGTTTTTCATTGAGAAATGATGGTTATTTTTAGAACTGGATCATATATATTTTTTAAAATGACTCTAAAACTAAGACCAACCTCCTCCATGAGATTAATGATTTGACTCTCATGTGCAAACACAATGACCACACGGGCTGTGGATTTCTTCATCACATCCACAATCCTCTTTAGTTCAGTTGTATCTTTCTCCCATGGCAAAATCTCTACGTAAGCCAGACAGCCACCACCAGACAGACTGAGATCTGACTGGAAGGATCGGGCAGCATGGAGTCCATAATCATCATCACTGATCAGCAGACCGGCCCAAGTCCAGCCAAAGTGTTTTAGAATCTGAATCATAGCGCGCACCTAAGTTAATACAGAGGACATATTTAATATTTGCTATTGTCTTTTGTTTTCTAAGACATTATAATTCAGTAAATAACAAAAATTTTGGACTATGAGGACAGAACACATAATTTTGCATATATTTCATTTCAAGGCTTTTACCTGAAAAGAATCACTTGGGATTGTCCTAAAGAATGAAGGGAACTTCTGCCGGTCACTCAGGCAGGAACATGTAGCAAAATAGCTCACCTGTGAAGCAGAAACACACACACACCTGCTAAAGATATTCAAATCTCTTTATTAAAAAATCCTTATCCCCCGATGTTAAAGTTTAAATGAAACTGTTCAAGAAATTATTTGATGGTAACAACAAAAACTTACCATAGGTACTCTGTACAAACCTAAGACACTGGAGATAGCTATAGAGCGTGTTGATGAAGAATCACCCACAATCCCAAGCACTGGAGGGATTCCCACACATGTCTTATTCAACGTAATTTGCTCCTCTTGACCACTGACTAGTGCCAGTGCTGCACGGAATCCAACTCCAAGAGTCAGACAATTATCAAACAAACTGTATCCCAGCGTCACATTTGGAAGCAGGTTGACATTTCTGTTGATCTCATCAATAGCAAAGGTCATGGTCTGGACCTGCCGAAAGCCTAGAACATCAAAACTAAGACAAAATACTCTTCTGTTTAACACAGAAAAATATAAGCAAGCAGGAGGCACAGAGATGTCATTGTTAGAAAATAAGCAGAGGATTGCTCAAAAATGTTTAACAAGTTCAGATTCAACATTTTGTCACTTAAAAGTAGAATCTGTTTATTGGTTTTGCATTTGTTCTGTCAGTGACAGTTTTTGCCAGATTTTTTCATTTGCTGTGACCCTAACACTCTCACCTGTTGCAAGTTAGTTGCTGTGGTTTGGAGGTAAAAGAAAGGTCAGGAAAAGTGGAAAAGAAGTGAATCTGAAACAGTCCTCCCAGAACCACATCTCCTGCCTTGTGCATCCCATTTAGATGAAACCGTCCCTGTAGCTGACAGGAGGATGAAAACTGAGAGGTAGATGCATCAGAAGAAAAAGCAGACTCACACAACACAAGCAAGAGCAGGCTTGTGTATAAAATAGGCCACATGACTTTCACCTGGTTGACCTCTTCCCTGAGCCCAATTTTGCGCTTAAGCGTTTAATTATCCCACTTTTATTGGTTTGCAGTCTTGTCTCATCTACACCCATTAGGGAAGAAGTGTGGGCAGGGCCTAAAATGCATTTCTTTTTTCAGAACTTGATTTTGCATGAAAGTAGAGTTGACACATATTGTATTGCAATGCTGCAGTGAAATAAACTCTCCACTAGATGGTAGCAGCACACCAATACAGGTGCACTGTTACTGCAACTTTGATAAACGTTTGGAATGACAATGGCTGGTTTAAACACTGAAATTTCTACACCCTAATCATATCATAATGTATTTATATAGAAGATTATGCACACCAAAAATTATTTCTGTCACTTTTAAAATAGCTGCTGACAGCAAAGTGATTTCCTCTACCATAATTTGTTTGTCAGTAATTTTGCTTGTGTAAAGGAAATAGAAAAGGATTTGGGAAGCTTCAGCAGCTGAATGAAACGTGATTACCAGAGACGTTTTCACATCATCATAATTTTGCTTTGTTAATGTTTTACACTGGGAAGCTAAATCACCTTTCTGTAGTTGAACGACCAACTCTAAGCAAAAGATTTAACAATCCGTGAATCCAAAGAATTTCTTGACCTCCTTCATGAATATTTACCTTCTGATAATAGAAGGGTTTGATTATTTCCTGGTAGGGTAGCCAAGGCTCACTTGCTGGTAGGGTTCTGTGCACTGCAGACCAGAGAGTAGTCTGAGACAAAAATCTTCACTAAAGTGGCATCAAAGTAAATTTTACTGGTAGAGAGGGAGCCCAGGAATGTGTGGGTTTAGAAAAAACAACAAGTGATCTGGTGAAACAAACAAAAAATTATCCAAGACAATTATTCAGTGGTAAAACGGAAAGTTACACTCTACATACCGATGACACGAAGATGGTGATAGACTGTGTTTAGGAAGAATCACCCACAATCTCTTTGCGCTTCGGTCAAATATAATTCCTTATCTTGACAACTAATGCCAGTTCTGGATGGAATATAATTCGAAGAATGATATCATTGTCCAACAGGCAGTACCCCAAAGTCACACAGAGAAGCAGGTTTGAGTTTATGGTGATTTCAACACATCTCAGTTTACTGTTTAACACAGAAAAATACAGTACAGCAGGTAATTGTCTCTGGATGTACACTGGTGTAAATTAATGTTCAGATTTCTATCTTCCTTCTCAGAACAAGATTAATAATCCAACATGTTTTCTTTTGTATACCAAAATGTGAACTTGATGTTGCTGTCCAGAGTACTGGTGTTTCAAGTGAACGTCAAGTACGATCACCATACTGTATGTACACAGACTAGATGTACCGTATGTGAAAAAGAGATGACATGGGAAAATGTGAAAGTTTCCTTGGACATCATTAGGAGTTTGTCATTGCAGAGGCATTTTAGCTGAGTCGACATTAGGCATGAGGGAAGCTCCTTAGATAGTTTTTGCCTATCTAGCATAAAGTCTGGAGATATTGAGGGTCAGTCTTTGTCTCCTTCTCTAGTTTGTGCACGGTTGGCAGTCTGTCTGGTTTTATGTAGTCTGATGTAACTTCATTGTTCATCTATTCCTGTTGGATGCCTCATCAAAGGCAGATGTGTCACTTTGAAGTACTATTCTTCAGTGTACTGTAGATGAACAGAAATGAGGATGTTTTGGTCCTAGCAGGGGCATTGTTGCTGCCCTTTTTTTCCACAGACTTTCCCCTTCTTAGTCTTGATTAGTCAGAAAAATTGACTACATTTTGACAACTAAAGCTATGCAATATGAGTCTAAACTATTTTTTATTTGTTTTGTTGGAGTTCAGTACTGGGAATATTTACATGTATCTTTATGTAAAACCATTTTTATATATTTATGCTTATATTTATTGTAAATTGACATTATTGGAGGAGAGAGACAATTTCAGACACTGCAAATGATTATGCAGCAGTGATCTGGACAGTTCAGAAACAGGTCAAACTGGCACATATTGATAAGCAAGAATAAAACATGCTGTAAGATGAAAAATAGGAAATCAATAATGTGTAATATTTACTGATTGTTCAAGGTTGAAAACCTTTTATGATGTGAAACAAAATCATCCAGGACCATCTTCTTTACATATCATGTCTTTATTGCTCGAAATGCCTTGTATTGAAAATACAAGGAAGAATTTGAAGTATGCATTAATCTTATGGCTTGGTGGTTGTGCGACTCATGATAGATTTTTTTGTGTTTTTGTCCGGTCTCATCAGTATAATGTAACATTTGGGTCCGAACAGTGCCAACAAAAGACCAAAACTGGAGGCCAGAATGGCAAACACCTCCACTGCATCAGCATATTTTCCCGGAGAGTTGATATAGGCAGGAACAAAGGCCACCCACACAGCACAGAAGATCAGCATGCTGAATGTGATGAGTTTGGCCTCGTTGAAGTTGTTGGGAAGATTCCTTGCAAGAAATGCCAAGAGAAAACTAAGAATAGCCAGTAAGCCAATGTAACCCATTAACACAGCAAAACCAACAGTAGACCCAACTACACACTCATAAACAATCTTGTCATCATGGTATTGGGTGTTTTTATAAGGAGTTGGTGAGGAAGAGACAAGCCAAGCTGTGCAGATTGCTGCCTGAATGAAAGTAAGAACTAAAACTGTTCCTCTCTGCTGCATAGCACCAAACCACTTGAGATTGGCTCCACCTCCTGGCTTGGAGGATTTGAACACAGCTAAAACCACCATGGTTTTAACCAGGATGCATGATACACAAAGCACAAAGCTGATCCCGAACGCTGCATGTCTCAGTTGGCATGTCCAGAGCTTGGGTCGTCCGATGAAAAGCAGCGAACACAGGAAACACAGTTTGAGTGACACTAAGAGCAGAAAGCTCAGCTCTGAGTTGTTGGCTCGTACCACAGGTGTGCTGCGGTGGTGGGTGAAGATACCTAAAACAATGGTACATATAAAAGTTCCCACGAGTGAAGCAGTTGTCAGACAGATTCCAAGAGGTTCATGGTAGGAGAGGAACTCTGTTTTCTTTGGAACACAGTAGTCACGCTGAGGGCTGGACCAGAAGTCCTCTGGACAACGAATGCACTCCACAGAGTCTAGAAAAAAGTAAAAAAAGTCATCTTTGCAATTTCTTTTCTATCTCTCCTCGATCTTCTCAATCTTCTCTTTCTCTTGTTTTTCTCTTGTTTTCTTTCTTTCTTTCTTGCAAGCATTGCAAAGCAGTCACACCAGACAAATGAGACACACAGATCCTGATATTCCAGCACAACGCCAGCAACGAATACAGAAAAACAATCAATTTTAAATACAACAAAACAACACAATGTATACCTCAACATCCCATCCTGAGCCATGTACAACGAGACACCTGTACCCTCAAAGTATGTAGACTGCAGAACCATCAGATTTATAAGCTATAGCCTGTTTTGGAACAAAGCCATGCTGTAATGATAGCTCAATTATATGGGCAATTTGGCTCAGCTATTACATTCACAATGGCTTAAAAGGTCTCACTACAGATTCCATCAGCACTAGCTGTATATGAACATTTCATCTTGTTTATCATATTAGTTACTTCCAGAACAAGCAGGTTTAAAATATAAAGAGCTGGGATAATCATTTTGAAGAAAAAAATCTATAATTAGCACCCCTGGTGGGCAAATTTGTTAGCCTGGCTAACGCGACTAAAATTTCGCAAGCTCCATATAGTCTGGCCAAGAGGCGTATTCAACCGATTTCCAAAATCCCAAAAAAGTGGGAGCCAATCAATTTTGAGCGGACGGCTCAGCGCAGTGACGCGACAGGAAGCAACACCGTCAACATTGCTAACATCGAGCAGCGGCAGCGTTTGACACAGCGGGAGATTCTGTTTTCAGCACATTAAACGGAAAGTTCTCTGTGAAATGTGAGCAACGACTAGCCCTGGAGACATTTGTTGGAGGGAAAGACGTTTTCGCCTTGCTCCCGACCGTCTTCGGTAAGAGTCTGTTATCTCCGCTGGCAACACACAAGTCAGAGAAAAGAGTGCTGTGATTGGTTTAAGCTTTGATTGATTTAAGCTTCGACCAATTACAAACAGCGACATTTGAAGGATGCGGTTCAACCGTCCCTTCTGAGAAACAGTTTCTGTATTAGTCTTGGCCAGACTATATGCTCGCAGAAAAATAGTCGCGATAGCCAAGCTACTTGTTTTATAATCTTCTTGACAATATTTATGTAGATATTCGTTGTTTTTTTTTTATTTATTTGGTTGTTCTATGTTTGTCTTTTCAGTATAGTGTGTAATTAAGCTAGGCTACAAATCTCTGAAAGTTTCTTTGGTAGTTCAGCACTGTTCACTCAATACATGCTTATTCTAGTGTTGCTGTTAATCACAATAATTTGATTTAATTTAGTATTATTTTATTTGATTAAATTTTATTGTATTTATTTTAACAATCCCAAGAGGGAAATGGCAGTTATTTATTTGTAATGATTTGTAAATTTTCAATCATCATTCCCGTTATTTGCCATTTATTATTTCACACTTGCAAAGAAATTCTCTTTTGTGGAAAAAAAGGTAAATAAATGACAAATTTATAAAGCCAAGCTGGCTTCTTCTGATGTTTCAAGTGAATGTTTACCCATTTTTAGATTTTTGTTAGTTATTTATTGTGACTTCCAAATAACTTTATTTATCAGAACTGTATCCAACTGTATTTTCGATTTTTCTACTCTCCAAGTATCAGTTTACTTGACTTGTTATGTTAATGTAGCTTAGCTACCATGGAATCTTGACAGATAATTAACAACATTCATCCCTGTAAACAGATATTCAGGTCACTCTTGGAAATGAGACCTTGTATATCAATTAGATTTACCTGTATAAATTAAGGTGACTTTTTTTTTTATTCCTATGTATAAATTAGTAATACTACACATGGTAAAATGGGTCCAGAAGGAGAAGGGATCATGCTATAAACAAACTGTTTTCAATATAGATCTGTAGTGCCTCCCAGAGGCCAAAAGCTGTCAGTAACAGCCTATGTAAAAAGTAAGTGCAGAATGTGGGTACTATGTGAGTGTAATGCGGGAAATTGATTTTTTAACATTATTTGGCTCTCTACAAATTATGTTTGTTATTACAGATGTATTTGAGTATTTTACAGACATAGTAAAGGAGCCCATGTACATAAAAAATAATGTATTTAATCAAATTCTTGCTTATTTACAACTCTGAGGATTATCTATGATAACTATATTTCTGTTGTAAAAACTGAACTTTATACTTCAAGAAAAAAATCCATAACAGGTATATTCTGAATATATAAACAGTTTGTGAAAAATACACAATAAAAAACTGTCACACACACACACATACACAATTAAGGACAAATAAGAGGACAGAGAACAACATTTCATCTTTCACCTAGACAGATACATTAACATATTACCAAAACAACCGATTATAAATGGCTCAGTCACACATTTACATAAGCTGCACTTGCTGTACATTTGTAGACTAAAGTTGGAGAAAATGCACAAGAAGTAGACTTAATATCTCTGATGTAATTATCTGTGATTAAAGAGCTATGAATTATATGAATTTTTATCAGAGTTCTTGTGTTTATCCAAAGATTTCAGAATTTCCAAATATAGTTTCACAATATCGAGAGATTATTATTTCTTACTTAACTTACTTAACTTACAGAGCCTGAAGAACAAACATGGTAAAACTATCTAAATATTTATGGGTATTTTTGTGTGACATGAATTTCAATGGTATTTTTCTAGGGAACACCAGAATCAGTTGTCTCATATAACATGTAAATGTACATATCTGCATGTACTGTTGCAGACGTTTTAGACAAATATTGACCTTGAGGAACATAAGCTACTTGAACTGCAATCGTATAATTGTTTAATACTAATGTTTTGAATTACACTGTAATCTCTGTAACAAGAGTCATGAACATGGATTGTGTTGAATTGAATTACAGCCTACAGAACCGGTTTTCTCACAGTTTCAGGTGTTTAAGGTGTGTATCTGTGGTCTGTTTCACTTGTAATAGTTGATTGAGAGGCACCCCACTGCAGAAAAATGGAAGAAAAGGATGCTGCCATTTCCCAATTGTACTCAGGAAGGCAGGTGACCTGCATCGATGACCATACACTTGTAAGGAGAGTATTTCATTTAAATAAATAATAAATAATATAATATCTAAATAAAAGGTCATTATACAATGAGTTTAGGTCAATACACCTTTAAGAAGTAGTTCTAGTTTTACTTGAACCTCCTTCGTGCGAGCTTTGTTTTGAATCTTGTTTCTGGCTGTTATTTTTCCAGTATTTGACCTATGCATCAGAGGAGCAATATTGCTGTTGACATTTTGGATGACTTGTCAGTATGAACGGATTGTAAAGAGAAGAGAAAAAGTAAAGCGTCACTCTAAATATGCCTCTAACAGAGTGATCCAGGGGCTGGTCCCTTATAAAGTGAAACTGGAGGAGAGGGAAAATACACCCTAGACAGTTAGACAGGTTACATGACCCACATTCAGTGCCATTTACATTGAGGGCTACAGCCTATTTAGAATAACAGGTTAAGCAACATATACAGATTGTGGGACAAAACTAGATCACTTAGAGGCACCTAAGCAGAAGAATATCCAAAGTTTCTTTGAAACAAATTTCTCTCCACTGGGCTCCTTAGTAATGAAATCAAATCCAAAATACACAACAGGATTTGCATTACTGATGTAATCCTTTAGTAAATTGTGTAAAGGAACTCACTGAAGCTGTAAAGCTAGAGAGGCAACAGAACTATAAATACTACAGAGAACCCAAGTCTTCAAAATCCTGTTTTGAGTGTCCACCCATAGGCTCTATGAAGGACTTCGGTTTGTCAGCAAAGATTATCCCCTCTCATGTATAAAGCTTTGCTCATTGGTTTATTTACAGGCAAATGATATTAAACTGGGGATGTAATAACATTGCTGGGAAAATTTTAAGAAAACTTTGTTTGTTAGAAAGCATAAATTACATCTTGTTCTCCACAAGAAGACTTAATCATTGATTATCAGTAAAGCCACTGAGGACAGGAAAATCACATATTGTTGTTTTATTATGTCAAACTGAAAGCCTCCTTACTTCTCATAACATTTTTTAATCTAAGTGCCATTCCATATTTACTGCCTTTAAAGTTTCCAAAGGAAATGCAGTTTTAATGTATCTGGAGAAAATGATTCCGGAGCAAAACCACAGTGGGAGATGTTCATTATGATTGATTCAATGCTTCTCCCTTCTGAAACTTTGCATCTAGATATTGTTTATCACTTCTACAGAGGGCAGAAGAAATATTTCTTGGTTTCTTCTGTATGGATTTTATTCACTCGACAAAGGACATCTGAGTTCTGTCATCTTTAATTTTGGAGTCTGTCTTGCGCAGTGTGTGCAAGTCTATGAAAGTCTGAAATGCTTCATATTTTGTAGAATCCTTTGTTGTAGTTGTGGGTAGGTCCTTTGATGGAGTGCACAGAAGTTTCATTCTCTGAAGAAAAAGAAAGTGAGGTTTTAGTCATTGGATATGTATCATTATTATTGTCTTAATGACAGTTATCATACCATTATTGTTACAGTAACTTAAACACTTAAATACTTTAACTTTTAAGTTACTTATAGGAACAAAGTTAATCACCCAAATCAAACCCCATAAAACTCGTTTTCATCATTTCAAGGACTGAAGGTAGAAGTTGAGGGAATTTGATAGACCAGCAAACATCAAACTTTAACCAAGTTAAATGTTATTTCCTACTGACTCAGCTCAAATTTTATTTAATCTGTCTTTAGTTCTGTTTCCAAATTATTTGTAATGTGAATGTAATAGCCTACCTTGTAATTCGTTTTTCAATTACCACAATTGTTGTTTAACCTATACAAAGTATAAACCAGGCCTTAATCTGTATTCATTCAGCTATTTTTCTGCCTCAGCAGAGAATAAGCATTAAAATCTTTTGGGCCTTTCTGACACTTTTTGACACAACAAATGAAACATTTTGTGTCCAAAACACCCAACGTGTTTAAGTGCAGTGGTTTGTGTTTGCAAGATATACCCAGTTATTGTTACGTCTCTGTAAGGCATCCTCACATGAGGCATTAAATGGCCCAATAGGTCCACATTTAAATAGGCTTTCTTGTATAGAAAGTAGTTAACAGTAAAGTGTTATTAGGATACGCTTAGCCTTTTAGCTCATAACAGGTCAAAAGAGATCCTTGTCGTGAATCTGTTTCATTCATCTGAAACTTATTTCCTTTATTTTCTGTTTAACTTAGTTGTTAAACACTATCCGAAAAATAATTGTTTCAGTACAGTACTTTTACCTGTCTTAATGTTCCGGGAGTGGCACTCACAGCATACAACATCCAAAGTGGAACCATTAATGTTGAAGAGAGAGTAAAGAATCCTCCAATGGCATATCCCCACCATGGGTACTCATATGTGTTGTTGAATTTGAGAGGTGTGTATTTCACCACAGAGAACAGAAATGTGCACTAAAAGAAGAAACATTTTTAGAAAACAAGTGGTGAGTCCAGGATTTTAAAAAAAGTAAAAATGAAAAGGTGGCCTTTACTTTGACTTGTTGATAAAAAATTAAAAGGGCTATAAGGCAGATATATTTACTACTTTAATACTTACAGTACAGATTGCTGGTATGAAATACTTCCAACAGTATTTCATATAAGGCCAGGGACGATATCCAATCATATCCTTTATATTATCATAGTGACGATCTGCACCTGAAGAAAACAAGTAGTGCTGATCTTTTATACATATTTATATATACTGTATGTATATACGTGTGTGTGTGTGTGTGTGTGCGTGTGTGTGCGTGTGTGTGTGTGTGTGTGTGTGTAAAGCAAAAAATATATCCAACACACTGAAGTTCATACAGGTTCCTACCATAGATCCATCCAATACAGACAGACTGAAGGATAGCAAAAAGCAAAAGTGTCATCCCACTGCAGGCATAGTAGTCAAACAACAGGAATACATAAAGACCTCCCTGCAGACAGATTTAAAAAAAGAAACAGAATCCAATACTACAAGTTAAGAATGCACTTAAAAACAAAACAAACTTAGCACATGAAACTCAGGGATCTACTGATATTAGCAAATAATCTTCTTCCATCCTTATCAAAACAGGTATAGTTCATGTTATGACAGTCAAATTTTAAAGTTTAAAGATTTATTTCAGTTTTATTTAGCACGTGACATTTTTAAGCTTGCAAGGCATATTCAGCATTACATCTTAATCATATTTATCAAAATCCCAAACCACTCACCTCAGTAACCATGACAAGTCCAACCAGGAAACCTCCAGTGCAAATGGCAAGCAGAAGGAGTTTACGACGACACGTATTTTGAAAGAATGATGGATACATGTCAGAGATGGTTGTGACCAGAGCCTCCTGATACACAAACTGGTGACGAGAGACATTATTCTGTATTAGTACAATGAGTTATATGGTAGTATTATTATTTCCTTTATCATACATTACAATTAAACTTGATTCCTTGTCTTACCTCGCTGTCTAATCCTAGGAATACGATCATTACAAAGAAGAAAATTGCCCACAGCTGAGGAAGGGGCATTAAAGCCACAGCTCGAGGATAAGCAATAAAGGCCAAGCCTGGGCCTGGAGAATTTCATTAAAAAAACAAAACAAGAAAAGAAAAAAATGCGTAGTCACACTTAAAAGTAACTCACAAGAAGACCATTCTGGATTTTTGTAAATGCAAACCATCAACATTCCATACCTGATTCTGCTACCATTGATATATCCACACCTTGCTCCTTTGCCATGAAACCGAGCACTGAGAAGATGGCAAAGCCAGCTATGAAACTGGTTAGACTGTTTAACAGGCACAGGTAAACACAATCCCTGTTGGTGAGACGGGAGAAAAATGTTAACTAAAGGGTCAATTCATAGGCGGTTTTGAGCACAGCAGGTAAAACCATGAAAATTACAGACCTATAGCAGTTGTTGTTGTACTTGTTGTAACTTCCTAGTGATGTCAGAACACCAGTGCAAACTCCATAGGAGTAGAAAATTTGGCTGCCAGCATCCATCCATACCTGAGGGATTTCAATGATTTTATGTTCACGGTAAGTTAGTAAATGTGCATGTTTCCAAGAAATTACATTTACATACTGCAAATATCATGCAAAAAGTATCTGCAAAAACCTTCATTAACAATTAATGTTCTCTGTTTGAGGAATTTAGTGCTGATCAAGACATTTAAGGCCTGTAACAATACTGTAATAAGGGATATACTGTACCAGGAAGCAAACCCACCATAGCCTGGCTTTCTTAGATGTTAGTGACTTGACAAATCTGAGGCTAAATTCTAAAAATCACACACAGCTGAACATTTGAACTGGTAAACATTAAACTAAATTTAAACTTAATGTTAAAGGAATTGATTTATGTAACACAATGTAAAGATGCTAGTAAAGGTGGCAAGCGATACATTCGCTTGCCACCTGCATGGATTTCATCCAGTGGAAATTAAATGTTCAGTAAATTTTTCCACTTGAGATTTTTCTTCTATACTAAGACATGAATTAATATTTTTTCCAGAAAAAATAAGTCATGGTCACTGTGTAATTATCAAAAAAAAAATAGTGTCAAAGTGTACTTACTGGTTAACTTTTTGGCTTATTGTCATCAGTTTGCAGTAAAGCTAAATGCAACTGAAAACTGCTTTGTTGACACGGTCATCATTTAGTACCATTCAACTTTGCTAACTCCTGGAGACTTTAAGCAATTGGTCAAAGACAGGTGTTGTCTTACTTAAATCCTAATCATGTCAATAGTATTTAAACTATGAGCCAGTACACTGTATGTGTATTTTATCAACATTTAAGCAAAATCGAAACCAGAATCCAAGTGCTTTTGCAGCTTTGACTGAAGCAGGACATGTAGAACAACACTGAGGTCAGTGTCTCTCTGATTGCTTCCCAAATTATTCTTTCTGACATAAAGTCATTGAAAGTTTCACAACGAAAGATGTAAAAAACTAGCCACTCGTGAATTCATTTCATTGTCAAGAGAAAAAGTATGACAGTAACAGCAACAAGTGTATCTGTTTTAACCGTACCTCTGGGTCAGCAAGGCGGGCCGGGTCTGGGTAGAGGTAGAACATAATGCCTTCTCTGGCTCCAGGTAATGTAAGACCACGAACAAGCAACACCACCAGCATCACGTAAGGAAAAGTGGCAGTGAAATACACCACCTAAAAACAATTAACTTGTCATTATGTGTTGGACTTTTTCATTTCACAGACAAATAAAAACTAACTCAGACTTAATAGTTTTATTTGTGTTATACCTTTCCTGTGGTTTTAACACCTTTCCACACACAGAAATAGCACAAAATCCAGGCAAGAAGTAGGCAGAGGGCTAAGTCCCACCGAATAAAACCAATCTCATCAATTCCATTGGACAGTCCCAAGATTCTCCTCCTGAAATAAATGTCATTAAGTTCACACAACAAACAGAAGCCCAGATAATACTATTCAGCAGACACTTATCTTTTATAAGGCTGTCATTTATGATACTTACTCCCAAAATTCAACGACTGAAGATGTTACATTTTCATTTAGATAATGCGGGGACGTTTGGTTTTGGCCATGCTCAAAGCAAGTATCTTCCATGAAAGACGGTGAAATGTTATTTTCAAGAGAAGAGCAAGACATGATGTGAAGTTGATTCAAAATTCAGTCTTGGTACCTGTATTCCAGCTGTTGTTGCAGCTCACCCATGGAAGCTCAGTCCTGAGGGATGAAAACAGGTAGAGAAAAGTCCAAGCCAGTATGATGATGTAATACACCCCAGTGTACAAAACAACCACTTGGCTTCCGTAACCTATGCCTGTAGGAAGATAGTTATATCACAATATTCATGTTAAAAACTGATATGTTTATAGATGGTAAATAGCAAAATGGGAGATTCATCATTTCACTGACTACATTCAAAGATGATTAGCAAAATCACTTGTTTACTTCGCCAAAACTTAGGCTACTTTTGTTTTCTTAGCAAGCCAACAACCAACTGTGTTACCAAGTAGATGCTGGAGGAAGACATTGCCCCTTCTCAGTCAAAACTAGCCACCAGTACAGAGCTAAATGCTAAATAGTTTTTTTGTTTGTTTTTTTGCTTGTGTTTTGTTTTTTTATTTGGATGATGCAGAGGCATTACAGTCATACAAGATTTAGGAGATTAATTCAAAAATTTTAAATGTGTAAAGATGCATGTGATCTTAGTATTAATAGACTTATTATCAAATAATTAGAATTGTGTTCTTACATTTTTGTTTGCTTTGTTTGATTCGCAGAAAACCCAATTCAGATTAAACACATACCTTCAAAAAGAGGGCAGATTTTTCTCCAGCATGTGATACCTCCTTGACTGGTAAACTGGCCCAAAGAGGTTTCCAGGAAGAAGAGTGGTATGCCACAGGTGAACAAAAACAAAGTATATGGAATGAAGAAAACCCCTGAAAACCAAACATAGCACAGTTTATTAACATTTCAGAAATATGCATGTTTTCCATGAAATTCATTTCATTTCATCAACAAAATTTATTTCCAGTACAACCCATCAAAGAAAAGACAAACACATTAACGATGAACATGAACAGGATCAGACTGAGGCTGCAGCCGCAAGCAGCGCTTCCTGTTGCAAGTGAGAAAAGATGACTTGAGGAAAAGAAGCATCTCTGCACTGTGTAGGGCACACTGCACAGGTACAACAAAAACCTCAGAACATAAAAGCCTGTGTTAAGACAAGCACAATATAAGGAACACAAACACATTCCAGAAGTACATTCCAGTACAACCAAAGAGCATTCAAACAAAAAAGACAAACATTAACAGGATCAGGTAGACTGAGGCTGCAGCTGCAGAGTAGCATTGCCTTTTATGTTGCTCAACAAGCCGTTAATGAAGTGCAATGTTAGTCAGCAGTGTAAAAATGTTCACCTGACTACAAGAGCAAAGATTTATTCAACACTCCCAATAAGTTGTAGAATGATTTTTCAAGTCATAAAACATTTATACTATAGATCAGACTAGATCAGATTGTGATATTTATTAGGTAAATGCAGCGTTTCCATCTGTAAGAAAATCACTGCACCATCCTTTTCGCTCTACCTGATCCCGTCTTATACAAATCTTGCAGCTGTGGATGAAAATATTTCAGAGGAATTTATTTATTTGCTTCTAAGAGACTGTTGGTCCAGGATCTGTGAAAGAAACAAACACAAGTGGTTGTCCACACTATCTGTTCTGCGACATCACAGAAAAAGAAACTTATGACTCATGAATTATGAGTGATTGTAAATAGACACCTCAGAGGCTTGTGCCAACCACATTTCCATAGAAGTTGGGAAGTGAAGGGAATGATAAATCAAATCTTCAATATGTTCCTTAGCCCAAGCATTCATTTAAAATGGTTGATTTAAAATCCCTGAAGGAAATAGTTTGGTATCTGAAAACAACAACATGCACTCTGGACACGATACCATCCGACTTTTTATAATCAGTCTTTACTTCCATAGGGAGTGACCTCCTACTTATAGTAAACAGCTCACTGGCATCAGGTATTTTCCCCAAGTCAATAAAGATAGCTGCTGTTAAGCCACTTCTAAAGAAAGGGACTCTAGATGCCTCTATAATGAACAACTACAGACCTGTCTCTAACTTCTCTTTTATTTTTAAGATCATTGAGAAAGTTGTATCTAACACGCTAAATGACTTACATGAAAGTAAAAATCTTGATAAATTCCAGTCAGGCTTCCGACACCATCACAGCACTGAAACAGCTCTGGTCAAAGTGTTAAATGACATCCGGTTAAACACCGATTCTGGTCAAGTTTCAGTCCTGGTTCTGCT
>JAVQJG010042776.1:0-12159 GCA_036024015.1 Craterocephalus amniculus | reverse complement strand
TTATTTGGATCCATTATTATGTTGTAACACATTATTTAACTAACAACCATATCCATATAGTATTATCCTAACTAAAGATGTCAACTATTTGCGTTTTTCAAAGTTCTACATTGTTATTTCAATTTTCTGGCCATTCCCGGAAAACTAAGTACCTGAAAATGTTTTCTGTATGACTCATATATTTAAATGCAGAGTAACGATTTCTAAGATAAATCTGATTTAGATATATTATATGCATGCCTCTACAGTATGTTCTTTTATATTAGCCATAATAATTTGTGTTGTGCGTTTGTCTTTTAGAAATGATGGAGCTGAAACCTTTACTGAAGAAGCTTGGCTCAATTGTCCGGGCCATCCTCACCTTTCTCTTTGCTCTGGTGGTTTTGGGTGTGATGGTGTGGGCCTACGTTGAAGGGATCCAGCTTGTGACATCCATGTATGGCATCATTTCATTTGGCATTTATGGACTTCTCCTCTCACTCCACATGCTGGTCCAGAGCTTCTTTGCTTTTATTGAGCACCGGCGAATGAGAGGCCGCACAGAGCCCTGCAGCTTCACCAAAACAATCGGTTTCACTATATCTGCTTACCAAGAGGACCCCGAGTATCTCAGAGAGTGCCTCAACTCTGTTAAGGCCCTCAAGTATCCACCTGAGCTGATGCGCATTATCATGGTGATAGACGGGAACTCAGATGATGACAGGTACATGATGGACATGTTCAGGGAGGTGTTTGCAGACGAGGATCCTGGCTTCTATGTGTGGCAGAACAACTACCATACTTGGGATCCCACCCAGGTCCAGCAGGATGTAGAGATGGGCCAGGGAGCGCTTTCTGATTATGTAATAGGAGAGGATCCACAGCTAAAAGAAGTGGAGCATCTGATTCAGACCAAGAGATGTGTGTGCATCATGCAGAAGTGGGGAGGCAAGCGGGAGGT
Source organism: Craterocephalus amniculus (assembly GCA_036024015.1). Classification (NCBI taxonomy): domain Eukaryota; kingdom Metazoa; phylum Chordata; class Actinopteri; order Atheriniformes; family Atherinidae; genus Craterocephalus; species Craterocephalus amniculus. The sequence goes on along the minus strand of JAVQJG010042776.1, from coordinate 11,219 downwards.
CATGTACACAGCATTTAAAGCACTTGGATCAACAGTTGACTATATACAGGTATGTACTTTATTCATAAATATGTGTTTCAATTGATAAACAAAGAATTTGTAGATTTAATGAGAGCTGTTTTTCTTTTTCCTCAGGTGTGCGATTCAGACACAAAGTTGGATCCTTTGGCCACTTTGGAGCTATGCAAGGTGTTGGAGAGTAACCCCAAGTATGGTGCTGTTGGAGGAGATGTGATGATCCTCAACCTCAAAGACTCTTACATCAGCTTCATGAGCAGTCTGAGGTACTGGATGGCTTTCAACATTGAAAGGTCTTGCCAGTCCTTCTTCAACTGCGTGTCTTGCATTAGTGGTCCTCTAGGTAAGAAGTTTAAGGTTCAGAGAATAATTAGTTCACATTTAATTCACTATTGTAATCCCAGAACTGATAATTCTTGACTTCCTTTCATTTTTCCATGAAGGTCTGTACAGGAACGACGTCCTCCAGCAGTTTCTGGAATCGTGGTATAATCAGAAGTTTTTGGGAACTCACTGCACGTTTGGCGATGACAGGCATCTTACCAACCGTATGCTGAGCATGGGCTACGCCACAAAGTATGTACCATACTATTATCATCCACAGACACTATGAGAAAATAATGACTTTTTAATAAAGATTTTCACTGGACTGTCTTATCTATGATGTCTTTTAGGTACACGGCACGTTCAAAATGCTACACAGAAACACCAGCTCAGTTTCTTCGCTGGCTCAACCAGCAGACTCGCTGGACAAAGTCGTACTTCCGCGAGTGGCTCTACAACGCAATGTGGTGGCACAAGCATCACCTGTGGATGACCTATGAGTCCATCATCTCAGGCATTTTCCCTTTCTTCGTCACTGCCACCATCATCCAGCTGTTTTGGACGGGCACGCTGTGGGACATCCTCTGGATCTTGTGCTGCATCCAAATTATCGGGCTGGTAAAAGCGGCTTACAGCTGCCTCCTACGTCAAGACGCAGTGATGGTGTTTATGTCACTTTACTCAGTTCTGTACATGACCAGCTTGCTGCCGGCAAAGTACTTTGCCATTCTCACAATGAATAAGAGCAGCTGGGGGACATCAGGCAGGCGCAAGATTGTCGGCAATTACATGCCCCTCCTTCCCCTGTCAGTGTGGACGGCTATTTTATTAGGTGGGCTAATTTACAGAATCTATGTCCAGAGTACACTGGACTGGTCAACTGAAGAAAAACAATTAGAAGCTACGTTTCTTATTTACGGTAGTGTGGCATACGTATGCTACTGGCTGCTGATGATGCTCCTCTACTGGGGCTGGTTCCGGAGATTATTCAGAAAACGCTCCGGAACATACAGAGTAAATGTGTAAGTCTTATGAAGGAAGATAATTTATTTATATTGAAGTTTATTTAATATGTGTTATTTATTATTTCAAACAAACAAGAACAAAAAGAGGACTAATTATGGGAAACATTGATTAAATTGATAACCTTAATGGAACTTGTGATAAGATGCTCTCATATAAAACTACAACTGTTTTATTCATATGGAAATATCACATATGAACATTTCAAGGGAACTATAAATGAGGATTTTGGGGCAAATAAAACTTCTCAGGTTTTTCCGTATGAGGTAGTGATGAAGGGTTTGGTATTCCATTATATAGATATTGTGTTGTGATATATATCTCACCTCATGAGTGAGGTACTTTTCTTATGAAAAAAAAATCAGTTCTGTTTACGTATACAAATACAGCACAAAGATAGTCAAACCTATTTCACCATGTCTACCTTTTGAGCACTGACTCCTGGACTTGAAGTCTGCATCGTGAAAAACTTACTTGAAAATCACAGTTGGAGAATGGGACACTCAAACAGAGAGAGATACTGTAATGTACTGATGTTTATTGAATATAATTTATTATAATTGCTGTATTTTTAATGTATCAAGTGTGAATATTCTTTGTGGATGCACTTTGTTTCATGATATCACATAGAATTTTGACGGAAATATTTTTTTATGTTTTGTAAGAAAATGCTGTCTTGTATTGCCTGCAAAATTTCTAAAAATGTGAATATCATATGGAGAAATGTTTTTCAATAAAGTATATTTTTATTTATAACACAACCCCCTGTCTTCTTATGATCAAAGTGATGAAAAAAATGAAGTGCAATGTTTATTATGCAAATCAGTTCCATGACATAGATACAAGCAGTGGCTCCAGAGATGTTCTGTAAAGTTCTTGTGAGGTTTAAAAAAAGAAGGAAAGAGTACTATAAGTTACAAAGTAACATACTTTTGAATTCAGTGTATTTTCTATTCCCACTTCATGTTAATCAAGATTACTGGAGCATATCCCAGCTGTTAGGCGCTGTCAGAACCAAAACTTGCCAATCTAATCACAGAAAAACTGAGCCTGATTTGAACTTCTGGGCTGAAAGACCACGCAGTCCAATCAACAAAGAAACTAAGATTTAGTAATGATTGCATGGAAGGGATTATGAATCAAACTGAGTAATCTTTCATTAATCATTTATATGGCACAAAATAAATACATTTTTGTCCATGTTTGAGGTATGACTATGTTTAGTCCTATAAATTTTCAACAAAACATTACCTCACAACATATGAAATACATAGTGAATCAAATTAAATACATTCATTCTACAGGTAAATTCTGTATAATGTATATCCTTCATGCATAAAAAACATTGTATAAAAGCATTGCAGCTGAAGAGGCAAGCGAAGATAAGAAGAAGGAAACTGTTTTTGATATTTGTAATACAGTTTAATTCACAAGGCAATTTGACCAGATATTTATTGGAAACACTGCTGGAGGAAAAATAATCCATATGGCATTGTTTTATTGTGTTTTATGATTTAAAGATAATATATACAGTCAAAATTAACTGTGGCCTGACGTATTAGTTATTTGTGTCACAGTGAGCAGGAGGTTGTAAAAGTAGCAAAACGAATTCCCAGTCGTATTGACTACTGGAATGCTCTGATTTCTGGTCTTACCTAAAAAAACATCTCAGGTTTACAACTTCTACAAAATAAACCAGCACGTGTCCGGATGAAAATCAGTAGGCGGGCCCGTATTACACCAATTTTACTTACCGTCACTGCATTGGCTCCCTGTGATTTCAAGATCCTTCTAATGGTTTTTATATGTCTTAATGGTCTTGGGCCTTCTTATCTCTCAGATCTGCTTTTACCCTATGAACCCTCACGATTCCTGCGCTCCTCCGGCAGTAGAATTTTACTCATTCCTGAGGTCAGGACACACACCCACGGGGAGGCGTCGTTGCAGTGACGCCGCTCTCACCTATGGAACAGTCTGCCAGAGGACCTCAGGGTTGCAGAGAACATTCATCTTTTTAAGACTCGGTTGAAGACTCATCTTTTTAGTTGATGTTCAGTTCTATAAGTCTTAACTAGTTTGGTAATATTTTGTATTTTTTTTATTGGCTTTTTGATTGTTTTTAAAAAAAATTATTTTAGATGTTTCATATACACTGTGTTCTTATACTGATTTTTATTGTTTTTCGAGTCCTTCCAGTGTTTCTTCTCTGGGGGTCAGTCTGTATTGTGAGTGGTGTCCGGCTGTGGCTGAGCGATGTGGTGGACTGGGCGCCTTGATGGGGGCTTGTGTCTCATCCAGGCTTCCCCGGGCCGGCATGCTCGTGGGCTCCTGCAGTTGCAGCCGGTGTGCCAACTTGTTGCAGACAGATCCCCTTCTAATGGGGTTTCCTCATTTGTCCATCTGCACTTGGCCTTATGTATTCTGAATCATCCTATTTGGGGGGGGGGACAAATGTTGGTTGGTGAATTGTGAATTGGGGGGTGGGTTGGATGGTTGGAAATGTTTTAACTTTAAAGCACTTTGAGTCGCATCTTTATTTTAATGGTGTTTTTTAAATGCTGGGTGGGGTGACTGAAATGACTTAGGGAAGCCCTGTTTCAGATGCAATTCTATTCTACCAAACTCAAGGTGGAACTTGTTATTAAAACTTTGTAGAGAGCAGTTAAAGTGGAGAGGGAATGACCAACAAGTTTTATAAGGCAAACAACTGTGAGGCTGTTGTTTTGTTGTTAAGGGGAGGTGTATCGTTGGGATATATAAAAGATACTTGACTTACAAATGTCATCAAAGTTGCTCTTAATATTTATAAAATGGTCAAGGATGATGGATCTGCACATTCTGCTTGTGGGTGTGGATGATGAAGACTGCAAATGGATATGTTACATAATGAAAACAGCTGAACAGGACTGCTGTTGAAAATAAATATGATGATCATTTTCCGAAAAATTTGATAGAAGGGAAAGGATAATACATTTGACTAGAGTGTTGTACTTTGGGATAATACTTGTAAAAGAGAAGTGAGAATAATAAGCAGTAAATTCATCAGAAAAAAGCAACATGTGTTTAAATTAAAGGTCAACCCTAAATAAAGGTGAGATAAAACAAACTGAGTCCATATTCAATTAATTTAAAATAAAAGTGTCTGATAAAGTGAGAATGGATAATATAACAAATAACTTCTGTGTATCATGTTTGAGGTCACGGTGATACAGAAAGTTTAACACTTTACAAGGGATCATTTTAAACCTGGCTATGTCCCTCTTCAGGTGCTGCATGCTCCTGCTGACATCATCTATAAGGCTTGAGCTGAAACCAGATATTGGTAAAATAAGATGGACAAGCAGGAGCAGGCAAGTTTGGTCCTCGGGAATCGAAAACAAGTTGCAGGTCTACTACGAAGCCAGAAAGATTGTGGAGGAAATTTTATTGTTTCATTAAATTTCTCACTGGAAACATTTATTTGGGTTAGAGAAGCACCTGTGTCTGACATAATCAAGTTAAGCCATTGTTCCTGCAAAACCAATCCATGTCAACACACCCGAACTGTCTCTTACAAATGGCAGTCACTGGGTTCTGTGGGATATGGCAAATGATGGTGGGGGAATTGTGAATTGGGGGGAAGTTTGGATGGTTGGAAATGTTTTAACTGTAAAGCACGCTGAGTCACACCTTTGTTTGAACGGCGCTTTATAGAGTTTTGATTTGATTTGATTTGATATGAGCTGGGTGGGGTGGCAGGTTCTGAATCACCTTTAAATGGCTTAGGGAGGCCCTGTTTCAGAAGCAATTCTATTCTGCCAAACTGAAGGTGGAACTTGTTATTTAATCAAGAGCAGTTAAAGTGGAGAGGGAATGACCGACAAGTTTTATAAGGCAAACAACTGTGATGCTGTTGTTTTGTTGTTAAGGGGAGGTGTATCGCTGGAACAAGCCTACTGACAATCACTGATTAAAATTACGAGGAAATCCTTATATGATCAGTGCAAATAACGTCATATAAAAGATACTTGACTTACAAACGTCATCAAAGTTGCTCTTAATATTTCTAAAATGGTCAAGGATGATGGATCTGTACATTCTGCTCGTGGGTGGGGATGATGAGGACTACAAATGGATATGTTATATAATGAAAACAGGACTGCTGGTGAAAATAAATATGATGATCATTTTCCGAAAATTTGATTGAAGGGAAAGGATAATACAGTTGACAAGAGTAGTGTATTTTGTACGGTGGCCCTGAAGGGCAAACCACATCAACAAATCATTATTCAAAATACCAAATTCAAAAACACTACAATTTAAGAATCACACCCGAAAATTTAAAATCACAACTGCAAGTTAAGAATCACAACCGCAAATTAAGAATCACAACCGCAAATTAAGAATCACAACAACATCCGCCCTCTTCTCCGGCCTTGCCATTATGGCAATACAGGCATAACTTCTGATTGACGCTCGTCCAATCAGCAATGTCTCGCTTGTACGCACCTCTTCCAGAAGGTTAATGTTGTTTTGATTCTTAATTTGCGGTTGTGAATCTTATTTTGCGGTTGCAATTTTTTATTTGCAGTTGTGATTCTGAAGACCCATTTATGCTTGACGCAGATGATGGATACACAGATGCACGGAAGGTTTCGTCCGTTTTCTGCGTCAATTACGTGCGTATTTGGTGCGTTTTCAGGCCCAATACGCATCCGTCACTTGACGCAGAAGACGGAGTAATACCACCAGAAACCGCGGTGGCAGTGTTGAGCACAGTTGAGTTGAAACAAACCAGGGAAGACGAAGAAGATAAATAGGAAGAGGAAAACCGTAGAAGAAGAATGAAGACGAGAACAAAAACATTAGAAGTTGCACAGTCTTTTGAAGTAAGACTCTGCAACTGTTCAGGACGTGTTGGTGGTTTGAAACAAGTATGAAGGCAGCGACGCATGAACACGTCTGGAACGGACGTCCTTGTTTTCGTCCTTCAGGGAGAATAAATGGGCCTTTTATTTGCAGTTATGATTTTTAAAGTGTAAATATCATGCTTTAAATCATTCCTTTTCACGTGTAAATCATTAATTTTTGGTTTATGTAAGTAAAACTGCAATCCTTTGGTCTGAAATCGTTGTTTGCATAGCTCCACAGACCCCTTCTTAACCCCTGTTCTGAGGTGCTTCTGTGCAGTCAATGAGAGCAGGTCGATTTGATGCCATCTCTTTATATCTGAACAGATATTTCACCGTTCCAGGTTACAGAGCATTTTTCCCTCGGTTCAACTCCACCCCCTTAGCATCTTAGCCGCTAACGATCGGCAGAGAACTTTTTCTAAAAAAAACATGACCATATTTAGCGGAACCACAGCAAATACAGTGACGTAATAGATAGGACAACATAATAGAGAATGGAGAAAACTTAACAGACTGAAAAAAATGACCCAAAAAGAATAAGGTATATATGCAGCACGTCAATAAATTACATTTTTCTGCACTCCTGAACGCTCCAAAAAGACAAAAAACAATATTTAAGGGCTTAAAAAAGTGGATATTGCATGATATGTTCCCTTTAAAGCCAGAAAGAAAGTATTGTCGAGGATATTTTATTGTTTCATTTAATTTCTCACTGGAAACATTTATTTGGTTTAGAGAAGCGCCTGTCTCTGACATAATCAAGTTGTTGCTGCAAAACCAATTCAAAGCAAATGGCAGACACTGGATTCTGTCTGCAAACCCACCATTCACACCTTAAGCATCTTCAGTTTTCTCCACAATGAGTAGATTTAAGACTGACATCCTGGGAGCCAATCAAATAATTTCCTTTCCTGTCCAGACTATGGTTTATGCCTCTAAGGAGTTATTCACCTGAGTGTAACATCTGTAAGTAACTGTACATATAGTCCTGAATAAGCCAGGGGTTGTAAAAGGATAAGTTATTTTTTTTTTACCTGGGCCTTATTTTTAGGGTTACATACGGTCATAGAATCGCCAATACAATTTTTGTGGACAGCGTTTTGCGTCATGCCATCGAAGCGGAGGGGGGCAAAAATCGAAGCCCTCAATTAGAGATTATCTGCTTTGAAATTTACTCATTTCACCTACATTTGATAAATGAATAGCCAGTGTTAACGCCATGTCAGCTCAACTTTGTTGTAATGGTGATTTGCGGCTTTCCAGGGGTAGGTAACCTTTGGTAACGTCATTGAGTTGGACACCACATACACCAAAACATAGCAGTTTATCATTAGCTGTACTGCTAGCTGGCTGCCCGACTATATAGTGGAGTTATCTTGAAAATTCCTTTCTCCATCACTCACATGATGTATGAAAGGAAAGATGAAAACAGACCCCAGGTTAAGAAAAAGTAAAATTGTCCTTTAACTTGGTCCGTCAGTCCCCATATTGTTGCTTCAGAGAGAACTGCTGTTGTATATAAAATAGATATGACCAGAAGGTTATGGTGGTCAAGACAAATTGCTCCACTTTGAGCATGTGCAGATACATCACTGATGATTTTATGTGTTGTACTCAAACAATACTACACTATAACAAATGATCATCCAAATCAAAAGCTACCATTATCTGTACATTTAGTTCACTTTCTTTTAATGTAATCTGAATAGTAAAAGGCTGAGTAAAATGTTTTTGAACTACATTATTTTTGTGTCAATGGAAAGGGGGCCCTGCAGAAAAAGTTTTGGAATCACTGCAATAAAGAAACTGGCTACACAGGACATTATGTTACCTTCTACACCTGAGTTGAAAAAAAGTTGCAAGATTACATTTTTTAGTCCTCCTACCACGCTTCATGCAATACACACACGTGCATTAAAGCACCCTTGCCAGATCCATTCCCACGACTCAACTGCAATTCCTGAATTGAAATTAATTGCGTTTTAATTTATTAAAAGACTGACATTTATCAGTCCGAGAGCAAAGATGTGAACAATTTTCTCTTATAGAGTAAGTATGAAACTGATGTAGAGCTTACAGTTTAAGACATTGATGAATGAAACCCACTGTGATCAAATAAAGATGATGAATAGATGATAACGAGACCAGAGAAAGAGCTGAAAAGACCGCAGACTCAAATGTTTGACAGTCAAAACCTCTGATGGAGTTAAACCTACAATTTGGCCTTATAGAATATTTTCTCACATGAGTAAACTGGTCTGGATTACTCACTAGTTTTTCACAGAGATACACAGCTCGGTCTCTCTTAGCAACTACAAAAGTTTCGGGGCATCAACTAGAAGAAATTCCTTGAGCCCCTTAATGAGTCAGAGAAAGAAAAAGGAGGCGCAAACCAAAATCATGACGAAGCCAAGAATCACTTCCCCCTCTGCTGGTTTCAATTAACTTGTCCTCCCCCACCCGTCTGTCTGGGCTTTTCCTGACGTCAACAGGCATACGTGTTGGTCTTTCACTATCTGGACTGTTGGGTTTGTCATAGGAAGCTGTCCTGTTGACCTTACCCCACCAAAATGGTTATTTCTATGATTACATCTATTAATGCTGCTCTTTATAATCTGTTCAGGGTGGCATAGCAGCTTCTAAGAACTGCAAATATAAATGATACAGATAATGTGTAGAGGAATAATAACCGTTTGAGACAATGTGAAGACATCTGTGCTTTTTACACCAAAATAAAACAACCTCTTTTTCTTTTTGGTGTGGTTACTGTTTTCAATCTAGCATTTTCCACATTAAATCTATGGTGTATTTTCCCCTTTCTTGTTCCTCTCTGCATCACAGAGGAGAAAGGGGATCCAGAGTTGTGTCACAAAGGAGAATCGTCCACAGAAGCCGATGTATAGAATAAAAATAGAAAAAAATCTGCTAGATCATTTAGTTGTTTTAGCTTTGCAGTGTTCGCTCAAATTAAACGGAGGGTGTTTCCCAGTCTGGAGAAACAGCTTTCATCTGGCTCTCTCAGGGTCAGCTGCAGCATGAACAGTCATACTGGTAGAGTTGCAGTCATTTACTGGAAATTATGCACAATACATTGAGCAACATACCAACCGACACCAATCGGAGATTACATCTTTTCCCAAACGTTTTAATTTCACTGGAGTCGAGTGCTGATGAATGAAAGTGATTCTTTGGTTTTTGAGGGTTAAGAACAATGGAGTCATTTCTTTTAGGGGAACATATCAACAATAACTATTTCTCTTTCTATTTCATGTTTTTAAGTGTGAAAGCTGCATTGACTGCACCGAATGCACTGTAATGCCAATGTAGTGCAACTGTATAATTTCCCTTTGGACAGTAATAAAACATTGAAATCATTCCAGTAAGGATAAGGAAAATTATGTCATTCCTGTTTGATGCATTCAGTCAGGAGAGCTGAAAATATATATTGTATATGCTTATTTTGAATTTGATGTAAGCAACACATTTTTAGAGCTGCTGAAGTGTGAAAGAGGAAAAGTTGCTTCAAATAATGTCCAGAAAGACAAAGGTATACAAAGAGAATCTGAGCGAGGCTACATCTTCCAGCATGGCCAAATATCTGATCAATGTAAGAATAAATGGAACAGAGCTGTAAACCAGTATTGAACAGCTATTATCTTTGGGCCCTCGTGTCACCCATCATTAAAATCAGACAAGCTTCTGCTAAGAAAAATCACTGCTTTGGCATAGATAAACCACTGCAATTCATATGCAAAGCAAAACTCCCACACATGAACTGAGGGGACGTGGAAAACACTGTGATCCCATGGATCCCATATTTCAAAATGTTGCAGTTTTTATGCTGTGAAAATGACAAATTGTATCAGTGTAAGGGAAACGCATATAGCAGGGTGCTATTGTGTCACAGTATTTAATGAAATTATACTATACAGAGACACAATGTTATATAACTTTATAACAACAGGCTACATGTTGCCATCCATTCATAGTATAAAGTTTAGTGGTCTAAGAAAAATGCAAAATATGTGGTCATAACTCTGACTCATGACTGCCTGTTATTCAACTACTGTTTTCGCCTTTTTAAAGAAAGAGAAGCAAAAGGCAAACATTATAATTTACATTTAAACCACTTTTCCCAAATACGTATAGATACCTACATTCAAAAGGTCAATTACAAGTATTTGCTAAAGGCTTGCTTTGACTTGAAATACAAATGTTCACGTCTGTATCATAATCATGATTAATTGCAAAGAAGTGACTAATAGCCGTTTGACGTTATTTATATTTATGTACAATGTTGTAAAATCAGAACTTCTTTTAAGTCAAAGTGCAAACTGAAGGACCTACGCCTCTTATCTTAATATAATGATTCTGAAAAAAAACCCAACAAGATTTATGGCTTTGTCAACAGCAAACTATTTTCTTGCCACTCGGCCTGGCCACCCCTTGGCCACCCGTCAACGTTGCCTTTTACCTGTCAAGATATTGGGGAGTGTCTTGAGATCGCAGACAACAATACAAGACTTAGAGTGACTATGGGCTGCTTTGGACCAAGAAGGTGAATGAAATCAATGGAAAAATGTGATTCTGTTTCACACGCATAAAGCATCCTCTGCTTTTGCTTTAGCAACTGGATGGTCTTGTGGAGAAAAAAAACTATCCGCCCCTTCAACCACAAGCTGAGTTTTGAGTCATGTCTGCCTATTTTTAGATCCTCACAAGTGCTTTATAAGACGTGCAGATCCCAGTCTGTCCTATTAGTAGTACCACAAGGTTACAAGTGAAACTGCACCAGTTTAAGATCAAACGAAACAACACTGGGTACAGGGCCGTAACCAGGATTTTTCAAATACCGAGGTCAAATATTACGATACATCTTATTTAACAGAAAAAACATCCTAATATGGTGACTTTTCATACATTTTTCGAAATGTGAATGAACAGAGTTAAAATCACAAGCCC
>JAVQJG010042775.1:0-11645 GCA_036024015.1 Craterocephalus amniculus | reverse complement strand
ATATGATCCACTTTCCTGGTCTTAGTGAGGACCGGTGTTATATGATCCACTTTCCTGGTCTTAGTGAGGACCGGTGTTATATGATCCGCTTTCCTGGTCTTAGTGAGGACCGGTGTTATGTGATCCACTTTCCTGGTCTTAGTGAGGACTTGAGCAGCAGCATTTTGGACTTACTGCAGCTGTCTAATGGACTTTTTAGGGAGACCTGTAAGGGCCTTTTCACATGGCGTGCTCGGGCCCACAGATTTTGTCCATGTGAACGCAAACAGGCCGGGCCCGGGAGCGGCACGGGTGGCCCAGGCTGGGAGGTAGTCCAGGACCCGGGCCACCCGTGCTCGAGCACGGATGAATGGCTTGTGAACACAATCTGGGCCATGCCGGACGTGACATGTGGGCTACAAGCGGAACTGATCAAAGCAACACGCGACCCTACCAGTAGGTTTAGCATTAGCAACACTCTTATCTTCACTGTAAACAAACGTGGCGATCGCGAGTGCAAAGCTATTAATGTGGAGTGAATTTAAACGGCCAAAACGTAAAATATGACTGCCTGGCTTGCATCCATAGTGGAGAATAAAATACTAAGTAACAAGACGAGTTTGCTTTGTTGTTGATAGACGTAAGGCTTTGCTTCTTCCTCGGTTGTTGGCTATCAGCCAAGTTTCCTCAACACTGCCACCTAGTGTTCTGGCGCCGACATTACCAAGCGTGCCGGAGCCTGGTTCAAGCACTAGCATGTGAACACAACTCAGGAATGATCGATCCCGGACCCGGCACGGGCCCGAGGACGCCATGTGAAAATGCCCTAAGGACAGCATTACAGTATTCCAGTTTACTTAAAATAAATGCATGGACCAGTTTTTCTAAATCCTGTGAAGACATTAGTCCTTTAATCATCTGTTTTTTAAGTGGTAGTAGGCTGACTTCACAACTGTCTTAATATGACTACTGAAGTTCAGGTGTGAGTCCATGACTACACCCAGGTTTCTGGCTCTGTTGGTGGTTTCTAACTTAGCCGTCTGAAGCTGAGTGCAGACTTTTAATCTTCCTTCTTTGGCTCCAAAGACTATGATTTGTTTTGTCCTCATTTAACAGGAGAAAGTTGTGACACATCCAGTCTTTAATCTGATAAATGCATCTGATCACCGATTGGATCAAACTATAGTCTCCTGGTGTGGTGGTTATATAGATCTGTGTGTCATCAGCGTAACTATGGTAACATATTTTGTTGTTTTTTTATAATTTGAGCGAGTGGGAGCATGTAGATTTTGAACAGCAAGGGCCCTAGGATGGAGCCTTGGGGAACTCCACAGGTTATTTTTGTGTGCTCAGATTGATGGTTACCTATAGACATGAAATAGTCCCTTTCTTTTAGATAGGACTCAAACCAGTTAATTATAGTGCCAGAAAGTCCTACCCAGTTTTACAGCCGGTTTGGATAAGATTTTATGGTCAACTGTGTCAAAAGCAGCACTGAGATCCAGTAGTACCAGGACTGAAATGTTTCCGCTTTCTGTGCTCAAGCGAATGTAATCAAAGACCTTAATAAGAGCAGTCTCAGTGCTGTGATGTGGCCGGAAACCTGACTGGAAGCTATCAAAATAGTTATTTGGGCAGGGTGTCAAGACAGCAAGTGGTGGTTTTAAGATGAGATTAATGTAAAGATGTTTTAATTCTCAAGTCTCTCTAATGTGACCTATCCCTGTAGTGTATGTGAGTATCTGTATTAGATAGGGGAACACAATCTTTTTCTTTGTATACTTAATACAGTATGTACCCTTGATAAAATCTTGCCCAGCTTTTGGCTAATCAATGTACAAAGATCTACCTCTGCCTCAGTTGGACGGCAGAGAACCCATGAGAACACAAGGAAAACAAGCAAAATCTACACAGGAAAGTCACAGATGAGGTCTAACCATGGAGCTTAAACGTGCATTCCAGTTGTCCTCGGAACTTTAAATTCTGAGATAATGAGCCCGGAAGTGATGAGGCGATCTCGGAATTCCAAGCAGGGAGCTCATAATTCCCAGAGGACCATGACATACCGCATTCAAAGATGGCTGCACCATGTATCACTATTCTAATTATTTCTAATATATTTTTGTCCATCAGGTCTCTAGTGTGTAAACACCAGAAGGTTGTTATCATCATAATGACGTTGTTCCAGCGAGTTTGCTCATGAAAAATTGCATCCATATGTGTGGTATATTATTCAGTTATCATTAAACTAGCTGGAGTTTAAATAATGAACATTTTTACAACAGATCTTTAATTTACAAGTTTTATCAGCATTTGTATAAGCTCACACATTGGTTGTTTGGAGATATTTATTTTGGTGCAACTGGAATGCAGATGAACTGGTAATGATGTGACGCCCGCTAGAAATTCTGAGACAACTGGAACGCACCATAAGACTAAACCTTACTTCGATTCTCCTTCTAGCAGTTTTTGACTTCTTCAACTGAGAAGACTTATACATTTACATGCATTTTAAAACTCTGAATCTGTGACCTGTGACAAACGTTTGCACTCAGTTGCAACTAATACAGTCCACACTGGTGAACTGACAAGTTTTAATGACAACCTCCTTGTCATGAATAGACATGACAGGCCACACATGGTGATTCTTACCATTGACAGATAATAGTCTGTAATATGAATGCTCTGCTTTTTATTTTTCACATTGATAAATCTTACAAACCCTAATGGATTAGCTGTAAATCCAAAAAGAAATGGACATTTTAGTGGATGTACATAAATACTTCAAAGGGAGAAGATAACAAAATGGACATTTTTATTAATATGAATTTATGAATAAATATCTTGCCAACAAATAATGGGAACTCTTTTAAAATACATCAGAATATACAATAATATATATAATATAATATATATAATATACAATCTCCTTTAAACTGAAATTGTTCTTTTGTATATTTAGTGAGTAAGCTTGACTTCACTTCAATTATTAAGCCAGTGATGGAAAGGAGAAAAATAATGTACCTTAATTCATAAAGAGCTTCCCTATTGAAAGAGATTTTTATCATTTCTGATGCAAACCCATTTTTACTTAGAACCATGTGGGTGTTCGTGCACAATTCCTGGAAAAAAGTACACTGAAGATAAGCAGATCAAAGAAAAACAAGGTGTTTCATTAAAAGCCAAAAAACTAATGAAAAATTTGTTTTAAAAATACCTTTGTACATTTGTACATTAAACTTAAGATGTTGAATATTTTTTCTGGACCATAAGCTGTGTGGGCTGTTTTACTTTATAAAAGCATAAATTTATTAAAACATATGTGTGTTTGGGGGACCACAACACCAAGAATTCATTTGTGGATTAAAACTGACACATTTAATATGAAAGCTAAACACTGTGAGCGACTTTCTTTAACAGACCACCTCTCCAGGAGGTCAACCCCCCGAAACTCTGGATAAGCCCCCGAGACAGCCCCCAATCTCTCTCTTTTAAACTCTAACCTCTGAGGAGGTGACATCCAGGCAGCTCTCTCCAGGGCTTCCACACCTCTGCTTGATCCTGGGCCAACACATTCTCTAACCCTCTGGGGGAAAGCAGGTCTTGCATGCCCTCAGTCAGCAGAAGACCAAAGCTGGTAAAATCTCTCAACTGCTCATCCTCCAGATCAGCCACTAGCAGTGGATCTCCGTGTTCTGTTCTGCAGCAGCAGAACCTGGGATCTTCGTATCAAAGGAAATATTCCCTCCACTGAACAGTTTGGGTTAGCCTCGAGCAAACCTCTCCAGCAGAAAGGCTACGGGCCTCCTTCCTCTAAAAATGTGCATCTCAACATCACTGAAACTGAGCTGGACAAAGTTGCTGGACAACACAGAGCTTTCCAGCATTCTTCCTTCATCCAATGTATTCAAATATGGCGGTGCAACATGGCAGCTATCAGTTGTGTACGCTACCTCCTATGTATTTTCACATAACTTATCCTAAGCTATGAGAACACTTTCATTTGAATAAGACTGTGATTAGACTAAGATAAAATATGTATTTATGAAAGCACTACTTGATTTTTGCAAATTAAGCCAAATTAGTTACAGACTTTACCTTTAAAGGGACTATACCCCGATTTCACGGCTGGCTAGCTTAGTTAGCGATAGCGGCTCCATTTTTTTTCTTTTGTTTGACGCTTTTTCTTGACTAAGGGGTTTACCTTTCGTAACTTAATACTAGATCACTATGGGAACGCTATTACTGGCTGATATGAGTCTGAACGTTCCGAAAATTAACCTGGCAGAGAAAGAGCGTCACGCCAAAACTAGCCGGACGTGAAATCGGGTATAGTCCCTTTAAGGAAGCACTTTTGGAGATGTTTTTAGCCGTTATTCTTTTCAGCTGGCTCAGACAAGCAGGTTATTTAATTGCAAAGCAAGGGAAGTCTTGACACCAAAATTGCATTGTGCTACTTGATTGCAACTGACATGCCTTGTACCATGCTTCTCCTCCCACTCTGGCAGTCAAGTTCACAGCAACCCACCAAAAACAGGTGCTGCAGAGAAAATATACTTATTTTCCAAAGTCCAATCTTGAGTAAGATGGACGGTTTTAAAATGACTGAGGGACACTTGTAAAATTTGTATATTTGCTTTACCTGAGGATGAAAAGATACAGCATGTCTGATCATTCACTTAACACACACAGATTTAGAATGGATTAGATGAAGCCACGGTGAAGGATTCAGAGAAGAAGCTATGATTTATTTAGCTTTGTGAGGAAATGGGATGCTGCCTTATTTTTTCTCTGCCACTGTTAGACAATGAGACGAATGGTTGCATTAAAAGATAAAAGAAAGTGAACATGAGCTGAATACAAAGGAGAACAGGAGCATAGCTCTACAGATATGAACTATAATTCTTGCCGTGATGCAAGCATTGACCTGCGATAACATTCTTTGCCCTGCACCCTCATTCTTTTGTGGCATCTGGGCTTTTTTTTCTCCGCAGGCTCACCGACTGCCACAGAAAAGGAGGTGCATCAAAACCAGAAAACTACATGTAATTTAAAGTACAATTTGTCGATTCACTCATCCTTGCCTTTTTACAAGATGCATAAGAGTATGTCTGTGCTTTCTATCTCTGCTCTGAAGTGCCCTGGAAAACAGAGTGAGGTTGTGTGTGACTCAGTGTGTGTTTCTGTGTATTGCTGTTGCCCACTGAGCCCTTCTCTCATGACATATCTGAGAAGTGATTATGTCTGCTGGGGATCTCGTGTCTGGCTAAGGGCTGGGAACAGACTTGAATGTGATATGCCTCTTTTGCTCCTGACTGAGAAGCAGACATCGTACTGGAAGTATGGCTTTACGTCCCGTTCCATAGCTTTTCCCTTTGCCACATTTTGTTACAGAGAATTAAACAAATGTCTCTGTGCCCTGCATCTTTACTATGTCTGTATTGATCTGCAAGGTAAGTTTGCGCTTTTGTGTTGCTGCCGTCACCTTGAGTCATGCCTGGAGAGCAGCCAGACTACTTGTAGCCAATTTGCATCATACTAACAGTGCACAATGTTTTCTTAATAGGATTGTCCCAGCGCTAGTAAGTTTCATCTAAAAACTGCTGATTACTCTAGAGAATGCCTTCACCTATCAGGAGGGAGGTAGCACACCAGTTGGAGCTAAAGATATTTATTAGTCGTAACATTTGCTACATTTTCCCCAAATGAGCAAATACCATGGAGAGAGGGATGTTGAGAGGGAATACTTAACTACTGATCTAATTCTAACTAAAGACATGATTGAATGATAGTTTTTAAGAGTTGCATATTCCTGTTAATATGTCACAGAGTACAGTCCAAGCAGTGTTGCAGATATTAATGTCCCTGTAAGTTCTCATAAGGCTTGTGCGACGGCGGCTAGTATTTTTTAGCTTTGGCGTGACACTCTTTCTCGGCTACTGGGTTTAACTTTCATAACTTAATTCCAGATCACCAGGGGAACGCTATTACTGGCTGATCTGAATCTGGACGTTCCAAAAGTTAACCCGGCAGAGAAAGAGCGTCACGCCAAAGCTAAATAAACTAGCCGCTTCGCTAACTTAACTAGCCGGACGTGATATCAGGTATAGCTCCTTTAACAGCACCACTTTATAGCTTTCTGACCTTGAAAAGGTTTCTGATTTGTTTTGATGGTATAGTGACATTTTATGTACATGCCTGGAGCTGTCGTTGCACAGCAGCATCCCAAGGCTGTGAGCCCACACTTCATGATGTTGTCATTCACACACACACCCGCAAATGGATATAGCATGATCAACATGGCGCTGACAATGACGTTTTGAACATGCATCATGGTTGATTCATCTAAGAAACGCACAGGGTCGTTAATGGAGGAAAGAGGAAATGAAAAAAAGAAAGGCACAGAGCTATACAAAAAATGCAGTGCAGGCTAGTTTTTCACAATTGACTGAAATGTGTAAAAACTACTTTTGAAATGTCCTAATGAAGTGATAAAAACATTTTCATCAGTTGAGTCACTCTAAATGTTCTTAAAGTGAAAATCATGGGTAACACAGGGATGTTAATAAAAACCTACAAATAATATTGGATCCATTAAGTTGTAATATTTCTCAGAAAAGACTATAATGACAGTAGATTCAGTGTGAAAATGTATTATCTTTAATGCATCAGCAAGTCATTATAAGATTTTCTTATCTTTAATTATTGGAAATGAATTAATAACAGGAGAATAAGATGATATTTTTAATCATGTAAATGAAACAGAAGTTGTGACCATTCTTCATTTAAAACAATCAGATTAAGCTGTGTAAAAAAACAAACAGAAAAACACAAACCTATTCACACAAAAAATCCTGATGGTGGACTCTTAAACATTCAACAGTGTCAGAGATCAGAGAGTTACTTACTCAAGCTCTCCTGTGTCCAATTCTGTTGTTGAACTACTACAGGAGATAGTCAAAATGGTCTTGTAATTCCTTTTCTTTTATAAACAGTCTTATCATTAAGCCTAATAAGGATCAACAAGTCTCCACAATCCCTCTGAAACCTTTTATGTAAATGCCAGTAGTGTCTCTAATTATGTGCAATATATAAGTGATATAGTGTAGCATTAATCTGTGAGTTTTCACTGAAATGTTTGTCTTTTTGTGTGAAGTCTGTATGTTCTCCTTCTCCTTTCAAACTTCCCCCTGCAGCCCAAAAACATGCAGGTTAGGATCACTGGTGACCTAAATTGACTCTAAAAGTGTGTGTGCATGCCCAAGGCTCATCATATTTTTGCCCAGTCAACTACCCCATGGCATCCACCCATCCACATGAGGGAAGTCTAAAACATAAAATAATGTGGTCCTTATCTTTCAGCACAGTTGCATTAAATACCGTCATGATACTCAGGTTAGTAGTGTGGACACCAGCAGGCAAATAGGAAGTCTTCTGAGGAACATCTCTTTTTCTTTCCAAACAACCAACACACTGATATGAAGCATCTCGCTGTGTGAGAGGCACGGCTGCCTGAGTTTCCCTGCTTTATGCTGTGGGTAAGGGCACACACAAGGTCACCGTGCCCACATGCAATCCAAGTGCTAATCACAAAGTCAACTGCACAATCTCTTCCCAGGTGGGCGCACATAGTTGTGAATTCTTGGATGGGGAAAAATTTTGACAGTAACTGCTTGCCTTGTCCATATACCGTCCTTGCTGAAAACAAAGTAAACCCTATTCTGTCCAACAATGATGAACAATCATTTAATTAGTCATAGCTGCACCTCCAGCTTGGCTGTGTGCAGCACAGATGGGAGAGCAGGTGAGGCTTTTCCACAGTGCTTAAGTTGTTTGCTGGTGCAGTATGTTAAAAGAAATGGCATGTGTCACAGAGGCAGCAGATGGATGTCTACAGCACATCCTCCCAAGGCCATCACAGGTTCACACCGGAGTTAGCACTCACTAAGACATCAGTACACACATGAAGCTTGAAATTT
This sequence comes from Craterocephalus amniculus, assembly GCA_036024015.1. Taxonomy (NCBI): domain Eukaryota; kingdom Metazoa; phylum Chordata; class Actinopteri; order Atheriniformes; family Atherinidae; genus Craterocephalus; species Craterocephalus amniculus. The sequence goes on along the minus strand of JAVQJG010042775.1, from coordinate 3,687 downwards.
TAAACAAGGAGAAAACTGGTGAAATGATGCAGATGTTCCCTTTGGCTGGGTATGTTATGCTTATTTTTAACTCCTGTGATTTTATCCATACATTAAAATTTTGTTAGATGCACAAAACTCTGCATTGGAAGTGACCCAAACTTCCTGTCACAGTCTCACAATGGAAGAACTATCCAATAACAGTGATACATAACTCCTGTCAGAATTGTCATTATTGTGTTATTATGTTTACTACTGCAGAACCAGGTCTCATTAGGTGTTTGCGCCTGCCCGGATGTGGATCAACAATCTCAAAATCCACCTCAAGAGAGCATGTAACCCTTTCTCCAGTCTTCATTAAATCTTTCACTTTTTTGCGATTTCCATTTCCATTTCCATTTTCTTTCACAAAATTCATAGTGCTTGAAAAAAGTGATTGAAAGTCTGTTCATGACTGATAAAAGGGCTTTGCCACATAAACTGCTATGGGACACAAAGTGACTGATGCCATCGCTCCTCTATGAAGCACTGCCTCCGTACAGCGCCCTTATATCCACTTTCATAATGTGTTTATGTTTTTTAACTCAGTTGGACGGCAGCAGTTTCTCAGTGTTACCTCTTCTTACAGTAACTGCATTACCAGCCACGTATACGAGGTACAGCAAGGAGGTCCATCACTTGACTGAGCCAAATAAATGGAAAACCACCAGTAACCTATTAGATGGAAATCGTTTTTGAGAAATGTGTGTGTCATCATTCAACATTTTACAGTGTTCTCCGTAAAATCATGAGGAGGAAAACAACTATTAATTTATGGAAAATCCAGAAAAAAAAAGAAAATAAACACTCAAAAACAATCAAGCTCACAAAATGGAATCAGCCCATACAGGAGCTTCACACTGTTACAATTTGTATTACTTTCCATGAACATGTCTGCTAATTTGGTGATTATTGCCTTTCTCTATATAAAATCCCAAATAGTTAATTTTGGACTAAATCAAAATATTTTTCTTTGGAATTGTAGTAAGCAGGTATTTAGATATCCGGATAGATATTTTCCGGACCCCAAGAAGCAGCTAATAGGGAAAATAAACAAACAAACATCTATATAGGGATCATCTGTACCAGCCTTCCATTCCTTGCAGAACTGCTGATGCCTGTACCTACATGGGTTCCCCAGATGTCTGCACTAATATATATATTACGCTCGACGACTTGGAGTTTTGGAGCAAAATGCACATTGCATGGTTTTCGCTTATGCAATTAAATAGCACTAAACCATGAACAGTGGCTTAGTCTGGATCATAACCATGAAGCGGGATATTAGATTTCCCTGCTCCTCCTTTCATGAGTATGAACAATTGATACAAAGAAAAGGAACTCCCTTGAGGAAATCTGGAAAAAGACCATCACACAACAAGGAGAAAGGACATCATGATGATTTAAGTTCTCTTTTGTATGTGTAAGAAGAAAATTCACCTGCTACCTAACTTTTAACATTAGAAGTTTTGCCTCCTATGAGCCAAGTCACTTAATTGAGCTGACACATTACAGTACGTCTTGTTTTGTTGTTGAATAAAGACAGTAATTATATGCCAAATCCTCATTAGTAACAGAGATATTTACACAAATGACAAATAGTGCAATTTTCCCTTGGAAAACAACAACCCATAATTGCTTCATTAGGCCTTTTTGAACTTGACTTTATTACTCAAAAGAATGAAATGTAACGTCTTCTGTAAATTGACTCCCTCTGTATAGAACCATATGTGTGATTCTGTAGGTATAGATAAACATGAACCCATTTTTTAAAAAAACAAATATTCTTCTAATATTCAGAAAGGTATGCATACGTCAAATGCCATGACACTTCCCTGTGGAGACAACATTGTGATCCTAGTTCATCATCAACTACTGCCCTATAATGTGTGTGGTATTTGTACATGAGATACTTGCAGAGCAAAAGGACAGAATGTCATTGTTTAGATGCACATATGCTGGGGTGTGGTCAGATTCATGGTGTCCATTTGGGATCTAAGGGTCCATTTGGGATCTGACGGTGGGTTATTAAATGAGGGGGCCAGACTACCCATCTGATAAAGATTCATGTAAAAGGCAGAGCTGTTTGAAGACTGAAGCCAATTAGACATGATATGCAAAGGGGCTTAAGATTTACATTTTCTTCCATCAAGCGACAGATGGATTTATGTCACTAACGCCTCAGATGAGAGGAGGAATGGAGACCAAAGGCACGTACATTATTCATTCAATGCTGCTGCATGCATAATGTTAAGTCTGTATTGGATAGGAATGATTTCTTAGGTCTGCATCCACGGCACAGAAACAGAAAACTCTTTACTATAACTAAAGACTTCTAAAATTGAACTTCTTTGCAGAAGGGTTTAATTCTGTCTCAGTGTATTAAAATAATCAATCTAATTACTAGACTTCCATTTGCACTGAGAGGGAAAAAAAACACATCAATGAGATTTTGAAAACATATTTACAGAGGCTGAGGCAGGGAGCGTATCTGCAAATATTGGATTTTGCTGTGGAGGGAGCAAATGGGTCAGAGTAACATTAGGCACAGGCAAAACAATGACAAAGCGACACCAAGGAGATCAGATAAGCATGAAAAAAGCAATAAGTCAGACTTCAATGGGGTGGATAAAGAAAGTATATAAGTATAACTATACCCCCCCCCCCGCAGACCCATAAACATAAAGCACCAGATGTATTGACACCCTCAAATAGTTTTTTTTTTTTAATGTTAAAAATATGCCCAGTTTTGTGAAACAGATGCTACTGACATTTGAGAGGCACAGGAAGATCTGCTCAGATCCCATAACTGTCGTAAAACTCCTGGCAGAAAATATATTATCAGTACTTTCAGAGAATATTCATTGAGCTGTTTTTGATTCTAGAAAAAGCAAGAAAAAAATATATAACAGCTGAACATTCTGGTTTATCAAAATAATACTATAAAAAAATCTAATGAGGTTGTAATTTATAGCAATTTTAGTTTTTCGTCTGAATCAAAAGGAAAGGGGTAAAAAGAAGATTCAATCTGAAAATATCACCATTGGTTTAGCTCCTCTGGCTAAGAGCTGTGAGGCATGTATTTTACTAATGAAGAAAATATCAATCAATCAGAGAGATCAGTTTTGTAGGATGAAGTCCTGCTATAAAACTCTCTTTTTCAAATTCCCACCATATTCTTTTAAAAAGATCTGCATGTTTTCTTTGCCATGTTGCTGAATTGATATATTTTCGTAAAAAAAAGAAAGTTGTGTCCTCTGTGGCAAGAGGCATTGTCAACCCAGAAAATTACTTCATAATCATAAGAACTGTGCATTCACAGTAGGCTATAGTATATTATCTTCTTTACCTGTAATAAGAATAATTCATTTTCTTCAGGTAATTTTGTTGTTTCATTAAACCTGCAATAAAGTAAAGTTTGGACATCATGTCCTTGCCACATGCATATTGGTGATTCATCACTGAATATCACTTGCATCCAATCGTTCACAGTCACAGTTCACAGGCAAAAACTCGGGCATGGGAGGAGTTTGGTGAGGCCATGGAGAACGACTTCCGTACGGCTTCAAGGAGATTCTGGTCCACCATCCGGCATCTCAGGAGGGGGAAGCAGTGCTCCATCGACACTGTGTACAGTGGAGATGGGGGGCTGCTGACCTCGACTCGGGA
>JAVQJG010042771.1:0-14032 GCA_036024015.1 Craterocephalus amniculus | reverse complement strand
GAAGTGATTGAGGGACTGCAGCAAATACAGCGTCTTTGTTCGGAAAAAAAAATGTCTTCAGTAAAAGCATCCTGCAGTCTCATTGTCCTGTAATATCTGTTATAACAGGGGAGAGGAATACATTTAGGATCTGGCCTTCGTGCTAGAGGGGAGATAAACAGGCATTTTGTTGCTGCCTCTGAGTTAAAAGACACCTGAACTCCCACTGATGTGCTCACGTTGATGTATAAATGCAACTATTTCCTGTAAGACACAGCGTAGTTGGTGGTTACAGCTGATTTGCAGTGACCAAAATCCAAGGGTTGTGCTGTTTGCACATAGTTTAAATCAGGTAAACACATTAATCATTAATTATTGAATAGTTCGGTAAATAATAGAAATGTTCAATTGGGGAATTGAAAGGGATGTGACGATTCACTCAAGCCAAGATTCGATTTGTTTCATTTCTCGATTTTAAGTTCTCGATTTCGATTTTTTTAGGATTTTTTTCCAACAAAATAAATTTTTGTTATTTTATGGCTAAATGAATCGTATTTTTCTTATATTTGCCTTTTTCTCCCTTGTTGAAAACTGAGAGCTTGTATTGCCTGTTGTACTAACAAAACTTAACACTCAAATAATTATTGTGGAAATGATCACAAATCTTTTTATGGAACAAAAGAAGTATTATTTGTTTTAAACGTCATCTGCATTACATGTCAATCGATTTTCCTTTTTTCTACATCGATTGCAATTCAAACCAGTTTGAATCGATATTTGGAGTATACATCCCTATTAATACAGAAAATTTACCAAAACATGCCTTTAAGACATTAACTAAAACTTGAAACCATTTAAAAAATCTGAGAAGAGCTCACAGCGGGTAATGAGCTTTCTGGTATGTTTTCTATGCAGCATTTTGGTGTGAAGATTAGAAAGTTTTCACCAGAAGCTGACATCCCATTTACTGTATAGACCAGTAAGTAATGCAAGCAAAACAACCTTTCCTTCCACCAACCCTCTTTGCATGCCCTCCCCCTTCCTCTCTGTAGGAAATGAAAATTAGGCTGAAGTGTTTGTTATTAAATACATCCAGGGAAACTCCTGAAAAATTGACTTAATTTCATATAGAGGCACATGACTCAGAGGATCTTAGTGAACCAATTAACCTCACCTCAGCTCATTAAAAACTCTTCTTTCATGGCCAGAAGCATCAACTCATCTGCTAACACAGGACATGAAAGAGCAAATTTGTCCATCCAAAACTCTTAAAAGTAATTGGAAAGGTAGATATGAAGGGCCAGTAATGTGACGACACAGCCTAACTTGAGTGATGTGAAAATAGAGGTGATTATAAAGAACAGTGGCAGGAGGCGAAAGATCATGCATATGATCTCATATAAATCTGAATACGTTATCAGCTCCGGAAGAGTGCATTAGATCCTAAAATTAACCCTCAGGATTAAGAGGTTTATGCAGGAATGAAGGGCATCTTAACATTGAAGAACAGTTTGTGTAGTGAAGTTCAAGCCAAGAGTTTCAAATAGCAGCAGCTTTAAAAACTTAGCATAACTGTTTCAAAACGAATAGAATTTTGAGGGTTTTAATTGAATAGGTTTTTGCTTAAATGACACATTTCCATGCCTGGCGACTATAAAGACTCTAAGTAGTGGCTGCATTGTTTTCCTCCAGTATTTTAATCTTTAAATGAATTCAATTGAAAAAGAGGGCGAGTTAAATACTTTTTACTTCTGCAACTAAAGATGTGTGTACTGGTGCTCTCCTAAAGCTTAGCGCATCACATTTCATCGTTGCCTGGGGTTTTCACTTTCAGTCTCATTGAAAGTCCATTTCCATCACCCAACACGAGCATTAATATTCGTCATAACGCCGGGATTTTGATGGTGTAATTGCATGTGCGCTGACTTTTATACCTCTGCACATAAAACATTATTTTCCGGCCTTTGTTGAAACTATCTAATGGATTAATGGCATTGAGGGGATCCATTCAGCTCCGTCCCCGCCAGCGTGTGTGTCAGCATCTTGGGTACTTGCATGTCTTGGCTCACACTGCGCACACTCGTCGAACCCCATGCAAACAACCAATCTCTGTCATCTGCATCAAAATAATTACAGAGATATAAACACACCATTTGACCATTTTCACAGTGATCTAATCTGAAGCCGGGCTGTGAAAGCGCACGGGGAGATGATCAAATCCCCGCTTAATGGATCTGATCACAACTGTGTTTCACATTCAGCCGACAGCCATGGTACAGATGCATCGCCTCGTCTTTCCCCGCGTTCACCAATGCCGGCTTTGTCCCTTCAGCAGCGTCTGTTTAGAAGAGAAATTATACTGGAAATGAAATTTGGTATTAATTTAGATTTTCAGTGTGTGACCCATTTTTCTTGGCTACACACACAGGTTTAGATTTGAGAAAGTAAGCAGAGGCCCATTGTGCTGAGGTCAGGGTGGCGATGAACTGGAAGTGTATTGGTTACAGCCCTGCTGCTCCACGTGTTTCCATCTCCTCTTAGCTAGAAGGCAAATCCGAAATCTGATTAGCTTCCATTATAAAGAGTGATATTTTCATCCCGCCGATTCTCGGCACTGCGTCAGAGCATTTGGTCGCTTTAATGCCGGGAAAAGCCTGCTCTTTTGACAGATAGTAGATACCCCCAACATCACTTGTTTGGACGTTTCTGTCTTTTGTGACATGGAATAAAAGACGGGCAAGAAAATAAAAAGCAACTAAACAATGTCAAAAGATCAGAAATCAATGGGCCAGAGGAACGTGATCCGCACGGTTCCGCGTACGAGCGGCCGGCTCACTCGCCCCCGTCGCCCTCACCCCCATCCCCTGCACTATGACTCCCTCGTCTTTCCACAGCCACTAAAGTTGCTTTTGCTCACCCCCCTCAGAGATGTAACTCAAGCATGAGGAAGCCGTCTGACAATGTTTGGATATCGGCAAAAAATAGCCTTTTACTTAAAGGTTACTGGCCGAGGTTTATTGAGTTACATGTTCATCAGTGATGGGAGGCAGAGGAGTTGAGCTATGAGAGGGTTTCGTTAATGTCTTGGTTTGTATTTCACATTTTGATGTAACAGTGATGGGGAGTAGCAGGAAATGATCAATGAGGCAGTGGATAAAATGGTCGTTTTTTTTTCCTTTTTTTCCTCCCCTTAAATCTAACAACCATGGAAATTTTAATTTTAGCTGCAAAATGCATTTTAAAGTATTTTAAAATACAGGTTTGAGTAAAAAACAGTTTCAAGGTGGCTCCTGGGATTATAGAGTGTTATTTGAAGATAAAGATTTTGAAGATAAAGGTCTTCTAAGTTTTAATTGGGTACAGAAATTTTATATATTGTTTATGTTGTTAATCTAGACAGCATGTTTAAAGATGGTCTTTTCATGTAGGTGGCTGTAATTAATCTACGTAAAAAAAAAATCTTATGATACATTTTAAACAGTCTAGTGTACATGATAGAAAATGATAAATTCTTATTTTGTGAAGATCAATTTGAAAAATCTTAAAATATGAAATAACACTTTTTTTCTTTCATCTGATAATAGCGTCCTCTTTTAGGGTAAAAATACTACGTTTATCATCGTCTGGTATTTTTTCTTGAAATAGTAGGTCACCGGCAGCCTATTTTATCAGCGTCTTTTCTTCCGAAAGAAATGTTGGACTCCTTTTAAAGTAATTTTTTCTGGGTTACACTAGAGGTTACAGTATATGGTTTCAACTTCTGTTAGAGTTGTGATCTGTTCTAATGAGAAAAGAAAATGCAGCACCACAGTGCTTTGTGTCACCCACTGAGGCTGAGAGATAGACACAGGATTTAAAAAAAAGAAAGAAAGAAGGGGGAAAAACAATTTCTGGACATTTCTAGGAGATAAATTTAATTTCTTTGCTATTTGGAGGTCTTCTTTGAAAATGCAATTGTAATGAACACATTCAAAACTGGAGAATAGATTTACCCTCGGCTTCAAATAAGTCTGCGTTATCGGACTCTGTCATTCGCTCCTTCCCATTTTCGAGCTGCTAATTGATGTTTTTGATGTCGCCGAGAAAATTGAAGAAAATGTCATGTGTGAACCGGCGCGGAAGTTAATAAGATTGACTTCGTTGACTGAATTCACAATGAGCGAAGGAGAGGCGTGTAATGGGGACTGCTGCGAATTCGCCCGTCCATCTGCCGAGGGATGAAATCGACACCGAAGCGCGAATGGGCCCGTGGAGGTCGATATGGAGGGACTGAGCGCTTGGAATCCGCCATCCACCTACGAAAAAAAAAAGTTTTTCTTCCCCTCCTCCTTAGTAGTCTTGTTTTGGTTTTGTTTTCCTACTGTTTGGAGTGCATAAGCAGCTGTTTTTCCAGAGGGCTCCCGCCCCGGCCCGGGTCCAGATTTTTTTTCTTTGGCATCGTCTCCCAGGGCCGCCTCTTCCCCGGCTCCAAACAATACTCATTCTTAATGGTGTTTTGAGTCTGAAAAGCTGCCGAGCTTTAAAGAGGTTAGATTAAGATGTGGCTAAAAGATGCACCGATATGAGTTAGGGTCATTGCATATGCTTGGCCAATGTGTAGCAGAGCCTGAACTTAAATCCCCTTAAATAAAAGGATAGAAGCACCACCGGGGTAGCACCATCTTGAGCCATTTATCGAGTGCTGGCGCAAAGCCAGACAGATGATTTTATTTCTTTCGTTCTTTTTCTTGAAGTGAACTTCTCCTTTATTAATAATATTATTAGCCCAAAATATGCCAGTGTTGAAACAGTCATCCCTCATTTAAAAGTATTTATCTACGGATTTGCAATTAATGTGAGGTGTAATGTTTTTCGCCGGTTTTTAATTGGGGTACGGATTAGCCGAGTTTGGTTCAGCGCTTCTGATTATTTTTTTCCCGGCATAAAGGGGACCGAGCTAAACCCCTAATACGTTCAGTACCCCTAAGCGCTCTTTTTGAAGATGCCAAACAAAAAAAAAAAAAGTGCCCCTCTGCTAGCGTTCGACCCTCCGAGGATCGTGGTTAAGGGACATTATTCTCAGAATAGGCAATTAATTCCGCTGGCAACGATCGGTTCGAGCTTCTTCCCCCACCGCCCCTCCAGATGCCCTCCTCTCCACCCTCCACTCGCCATTTGAAATGCTAACACAATGAAATATTTTTCTATTGGTCCGTGTCCCTCGACTAAGCCACCGCCGCGGGCAAAGAAGTTCATCGACTGATGAGACCACAGGCATGCCCGATAAAAAGGTTAACTGTACGTGACACGCACTCCAAGTTGCCCGCGCTACCTTGAACTCTCAAGTTCTGTAACTTTTATTTGACTTTTTATTGTTAGCGAGTCCATGCTCGTTTGGCCGCCGAAGCAGTTTTGTTGTAGCTGCATTGCCGAGAATTGAGGATAACGTAAGGCCTTTTTTCCCTTTTTTTCCTTTTTTAAAAAGGAAATTACGCAGTTTTCTAATTTTCGAGTGGGCATCTCCTGCAATTGCTTTTTACGAACAGGTTTTGATTGTAGACCAATTATATGATAGCTTGTTTATGACAAAAGGAACCAGCTTTCATCAAACATGTCCTCTTTCAGACGGGTGTTAATGTCATGTCGTGTAAAAATGCTCCCCATGAACAATAGCATTGACCAAAAACCGAACATTTCTATCAATATTTAATAAAAACATAATAATAATAATAATAATAACAACAATGGTAATATTAATAATAATAATAAATAATAGTAAAATTAATACAAATATTAATAATTATTACAATAATAATTATTATTACAATAATAATAATAATGATAATAACAATAATAATGACAACACTATTAATAATAATAATGACAATAATAACATGATCACATGTTATTATTACACTACTAAACCTTACTATGCCAGACATTTATTCTGGATTATGCTGTTAATGGGCTTTGCTGTGTGAGAATAAAGAACAGTCTAAGATGGCACATTTCTTCCACCTTCAGGAGGAGGAAAGGTAGGCTGCTAGAGAGTGGGAGGAGGATTCTAGGTTGTTTTCAAATTGTTAGTAAAAGATATATGGGCACAGAATAGGTATGGCTGCTGCAGTACCCCCCAACCCCATCTTTCATGCACATAAACACACATGCAAGCACGCACACATGCACAGAGTGCTGTGTGAGGACTGAGGCAGGTGGCTCCCCATGGCTGCAGCTTCATGACAACATGCCATTAGAAATAGCAGGCCTGTTGATCAATCCTGCCGACATGACAGCTTCGCTGCGAGGCCTGGCTCTTTGAGTGCAGACGCCGCGGCAGCTCCCTCTCCCGTTTCTCCCCACTAATTGGTGAAGGTTTCTCTTATATATGCTTTTGGCACAGGGCTTTTTTTCTCTCCTCCACCTCCTCCTCCTGCTTTTTCTTCTTTTTCTCCTGCTCTCTGTTTTTTTTTTTTTACTTTAGTTTTTTTTCCCCATCCATCCATCCCTGCCACTGCCTCCATCCATTTTTATCTATTTCTCCTCTCAATGTTCCATACTATGATACAAAAATATAAATACACGCAGAGTATATGTATAAAATGTGATTTTTTTTTTGGTGTGTGTGTTGCTTTTCATGTTAATGTCACAGTGGAAGTGATAACTTTGGGTGAGATATTGCAAGTGGGTTGAGTAAAGGGAATGCGTGTGCCGCAGGCGCTGTTCATTCTGTATTTTTCGCGGGACTTTTGGAGCTGGAATATGACATTGACTCTAGGCAATGTGCATCAACGTGAGATGCACAATGGGGATCAAGTAAGGAGAAGAAAAAAAAAAAAGTTAAATCTTTGTCAGGTGAAATGAAGGAGAAACCAGGTCTTTGATAAGTCTGCACTTCCAATCCTAAGATTTAGGTAATTTTGGCAATGATGCTAAAAATACCACATTCATAATTCAGTGACAACGTGAAAACAGAAAATCTCTCTCTTTCTTTTCCTTCTTCCCCCCCTTTGTATTACAGAAGCAGCTGTGTATAGCAGAATCCATATTTATGTTTATCACCTAATCCCTTTCATTCTCATCAAACAGAATTAAGTTGCAAAACGTCAAAACAATTGTCAGGAAATGTCTGTGTGTTGCTTGCTGACTCCTCACGGCGCGCAGGGCTGCATTTCGCCGGCACATCACTCTTCAACGCCACCCACTCCGAATCGCTCCCAACTAAATAAATGAGGGGGGGAGATAAGCACACATTAAATGTTTAACTGTCTCGCATTTGTCATCTGTTTTACCCCTCTTAATTAAACAGACGCAGCTTAGCCCCGGCACTCCAAGTGCAGACGCACTCGCACACAAACACTCCGCCTTTGAGCGCTGGAGCCTGAGCGCAAACACTGTCCTGCCGATGATTAATTTAGGTCTTAATATTTATTTTGCTTAGTCCTGCTATGTTAGCAGCTCAGCGGAGGGCAAAACTGAGTCCCTGCTGCTCTGCTAGATATATCTTTATGCCTTTTTATTTCTTTTCTTTTTTTTTGCTTCCGTCTATACATGTTGGTCATTTAATGATTTTATATTGTGGAGAACAGAAGTATTCTGTGGGCCAGTTGTGCTTTTTGTCTGCGTCAGTGTATTGTAGTGATATAGTGCATGTTGGAAAAAATTAACTACTACCTCCACCCAGTGGCACAAACTAAAAAAAAAAAAGGCAGATGTGATTGGCAGCACAGAGTATTTAATGTAGTAGGAAGACTTGCCTTAAGCGAAGAGGGGGATGTATTCATCACACAATAGTGCTGCTATCTCCCACTCTGCATTGTCTCTCTCATCGCCGACCTTATTACATGCCGTATTTGGCATGAAGAAACCCCTTCTTATCAGCTCTGAATTTTAATGCCGGCGCGCTTAGATGGCCGCCTTATTCTAGTAGTTGTTTTGACATCATATTGCATTTTCTGTGCATGTGTTGGTTTATTATTTCCCGGTGAATCAGAAAAGGAGATCTGTCTGCACCAGCGAACGCTGCCGCGCTCTCCATTCGCTAACTGCTCTGTAAAACGTGCAGCAATTGTGTGGCGCCGGCTCTTTGCCGGTTCTTGGGGCATCGGCAGACGAGGAAAATGGAAAGAGGAGAGAGGCGGCCTGGGCCCGGGGTGAGTGGGAGAAAAGAACAGAGCAGAATTGGGGGGTTCCTCTGATGCTCCCTCTCCAGATCCGAGGAGCGGAGCGGGGATCAAAGTGGCTTGTTTTATGTGGCTGGTGCAAGACTTTGAAGTCCCAGAGTCACCTACAGCACTCACTTCATCAAGTTCACTAGTGTCTTAATAGCAGATCAATAAATTTCAAAGTCGAAGAGTTAATTTGATACCAGCGCTGATGTGATCACGCTGGGCCGCAGAGCTGCCTGCTCCGCTCGCTCTCGTCTCCCTCTTCCCTGCTCTCCTCCTCACCTAGATTGGAGCTGTTTTAGGCTCTCAACTTAAATTAAGTCTTGACATTTGCTGCCTTTATTCACAGTCGGCTTTGTGTGAACACTTAATCAGCATTTGTGCTTGTGTCACAACAATTAAAAGATCGTTTTTTTAAATTAGAATTTAATTTGCAGCTTTCCTTTACTCATTTTAATCTGATTATTATCCATTTGTATTCATTTTGTTATTGTAAAGGCAGTTAAAAAAAAATCATAGATAATATGATGATTAAATATTATTTTTCCACTCAAAATAATAAATAAAACATAATTTTTTTAAATAATATAGTTTTGCCCCACTTTCTCTGTACATCATTTGCCTGCTCTTGCTTTATGTGAGACCGTCTGAGTTAAAAGATCGATATTTACATGACATATTATGTATATAAGATTACATTTTTGGAGACATTTTCACCAAAGTGTCTGTATTTTTGAACGATCGCAAAGAGATTTAAAGTTTTGAGTGAACAGAAAGCAGAAAAAGAAAAGCCGACGGCTTTCGGAGGTTCGGGAAAGTCGGAAGAAAGGAGCGCTTTCTTAAGCGCGCTTTTCATTTTGGAATAAAGCGGCGCCATCTGTGTTTGGTGCCATGATACCAGCAAGTCTGTGTGGTTGGATCGGCACCCAGAGAACAAAAGCCCAATTTAGTATGTTCATCTAAGGGTTGCTAATGGTATTAGAGAGCCGGCAGGGTGGTCGGCAGGGTGGTCGGCAGGGGCCCGGCGCTGCAAGGTGAGCCCGCAGCTTGACCCCTACACTCACACCAGTTCACTGAGCTGCTGGCATTAGTGCCCCACATCTGCCTTTTTTTCCCCCCTTTTTTTCACTGCTTTTCATTTTATTTAATAGCATATTCTTTAGAGGAGCACAAACAGAAATAAGTTTTTGGTCACTCTGAAAAATATTTTGACGTTTCCCCGACTCTTGTAGAGCGGAGAAGAGTGATCGGGTAAAATCGGAAGAGGCGCTGATGTTGCTTGCATGGCTTGACGCTACATTATTCAGAATTTATGACATGTAAGCAAATAAAAAAGTGCAGAGGATGCCGTTACATTCTGTGCGAGGAAAAAAAAAGGAGGTGAAGACGATGATCTGCTTAAATTCTTAAGATAGATGGAGGTAGGGATGCTTTTTGTGTCTATGTTTAAAATTGATTAAACTACTTTAGAAATAATCTTCGTCACAGAAATGAAAGTGACATCATTATTTAGGTGATGATTAAAAATAATGCCTGGTGACATATTTGATGAAGGTTTGGAAAATTGTGCAGAGAGCCGTAATTGACAGAGCGGTAGTTCCCGGAGCGGAGCTGTTTCTGTGGAGAAAGCTCCTGGATGGGGCTGACGTGCTGCGGCGGGTGGTGCTGATGCAGGCTGCCTGTGTGGTCCTCAGCAGTCGGCGCTCCGCCGGGCTCTGCCGAGAGCGCCGGAGGTCCAGGTTTTTAATGAATGTTTCATGTTAAATTTAGCGCTAGCGATGTTCACAGTGCAACGCTCGTATGTCTTATTCTTTTATTTATCTCTGCACTCCAACAAAGGTGAAAAAGGAAATCCAGACCTTCCAGGAGGGGGGAAAGAAAAAAGAAGAGCAAGAAATCTATTGTATTTAATCAAAAGAAAAAAAAAAGGATTTTGAAATGATCTCCCCTGTCATCGAAATTAGAAGTAATTTATAATTTCAATCCTTGAAAAAAATGGTTGAAATTGAGTAAAAATGTTTCTGTAGTCCTCTCTCCTTTTTTTTCTTGAGGTTCCTGCTGTTCATGCACCATAAAATCTTGCTTCATTAAAAGTGTATTAATCTTGGCTCGTCTCATGGGAGGTACCTTAAGATGATGTTGTGTCTTTTTCTTTAAATTGTTGGAGGGAAAAAAAAAATCTTCCAGATTTGGTCCCTGTCAGTCAGAAATAATTGTGTGCTTAATCTTGTCCCTGATGGATGACTTGGAGTTCAGCAATGGGCCAGCTCCAATGACAAATACAATATTAATATTCATTAACTGCTTTGACAATGCTAATTTTGATGCAGTAGTAAAGGGCCTTCCAAAGTTAGCGGCCAAAGCATCAGAGCTGAGCAAGGTGGCAAGATAATTTGTGCTGCTTTACTGAGCTGAAGGCTTTTAAAAGTCTTAAGCAGGGGGAAAAAAAGGCTAGGTACCACAAACAAAATAAAAGAGAAAGGGAAAAAGTTCAGACGCATTGGAAACCAGGACTGTGGAAGTAATACGATCAAGCGACGGCTACAAAAATTGACACCTCCAATGCTGCATCTTTGAGCAAATTTCTTTTCTTTTTTTCTTTTTTATTTTAACAAAACTTCATACAAAAAGAGGAGCATAACATGGTAAGTCAGCACATTTTCAAAATTTTGTCTTTTTTGTTTAATCTTTTTGATCTCTTCAATTATCGCCATTTGAAGATCAATAGTAATTTTTTTTCTGCTGTGGTTAAAAGGCTCACAGCGGTGGTATAGTGGATGGTCGGATCACGGCTTTAAGAGTGGGCTTCCTCTCTTCAAGCCATCAGTTGGACCGGCTGAATTTTCCCATTGCCAGATCTTTTTCGTATCCGTTTATTTGTGTTTTTAGGTATTGTTTCAGCCGCTGTTGTTGCCTTATTTTGTGGCAGGTTTGACTTTAGGAGTTGGGGCTCCTTTTCCCTCTCAGTTGTCTTAAGAGAGTTCAGGCAGGAGGAGAGTTGGAGGTGCGAAAAGCTGCGCTACAATGACGGGCTCTTTGGCCGATAAATGTCTATTTTTTGTCTTTTGTGTCGCTGTTTTTTCCGGGGGGTTATTACATCAAAAATTAGGGCTACTGCCGGACAGAACGGGGGGGCAACGTGGCTTCATCGCCACAGACCCTTTGCCCGGGATCGGAACGCTTTCTCTTGCCTTTTTCTGTGACATTTCTCCCACTCAGCGTTTGTGTTTGTAATTTTGTATTTAATTTAGTGTGACTAGCGGTGAATGGAGCGTGGCTAGTTTTGGGGATTAATGACATGACGAGAGACACCCCGCTGCTTGAGTTTAGCCAAGTTAGGGCAACTCCTATAGACGGCACTCCACTACCTTTATGTCTGCCAAGCTGCTGAATGAAAGCCCTTCTTTCGCTCCCTCTTTTTGTTGTTCTTTCAACTTATCAAAGAAAGAGAGATGGACACAAAAGAGCTTATTAGGGGGGATATGAAGATGGGCGAGGGGGAAAAGAGGGAGTCCCAGGCAGACGCGGAGAAGAGCTTCGCAGCCTGAGTGAGCGTTTGAATGCGCGAGGTGGCTGGGAGTGAACAGCCAGCTCCGGCCGCCGGCTCGCGGTCCTCCACTCCGCTCTGGGACTCGAGGAGCCGCCGTCCTGAGTTGCTCCATCATTCCTCGGCTCTCGCCCGGTCCTCCGGTCGCTATCTTATCGGCTTAACCCATCGGGCTTTAGCGAGGGGCTTGCCGTAAATGAGGTGCTGCCCCCCAGTGGATTAGTGGCTGACATGGTGGTGGGAGTCTGCTTGGAGTCTGTGCACTACCACGAGTGCCAGCATGCTTGTTTTAACCAGGAACCGAGCAGCATCCCAAATACAGCTCTTTTAAATGGTAAGACTTTTCAACATTTTAATCGTGGCCGTTTTTAATTTTCCGCTGCTTGTTGGACTTTTAATGGCATGTTTTCATTGAATTTACGCTGAGGTATTTTTCTGGTCTCCGTTTGGCAATTTATAACACTTATGTTGCTAAGTGACAGATTGACAATTTGGATAATGAAAGGCACTGTTCTATTGCTTTGTCCTGACAGCCTGACAGCGTTGCATTATTCTACATCAGACTAAGCATGATTATTTTTCATTGTGTGGAAACAATTATTTAAAGTCTAGTTAATAATGCCATTACTTCTAGTAAATGAATTTAAAATGGTTATTTTCAGTATTTAAATTGAAGTAAATATAACTTTTAATGACATCTTTTTCTGTACTTCAGCTAGTAATAATAAATCAGGGTGAATTTTCAATGTGTATTTGACTCATTTTTGTGAATTTTAATGCTTAAAAGCTTTAAGTATTTGAATTTTTTATATAGTATTTTTATTAATGTAATTATTCTGCTTTATAAGACTTTGAAGTTTTGCGTTTTTAGTTCTGCCTCTTTATTACTTTGTGTTTAATTGCTCTGATTTGTGGTGGAAAACAATGGATTAGTAAGGGTCATAGGTTGTCTCGTTTCCTTGTGTTGGCAAACTTTTTGTCCTTGTTTTTTTGTTTTTCTTTCCCTGCACACTTTCAGGTCATGTGTGAATGCTTTTGACAGTGAAGTGGAATAGACTGTCTTTTTCTTTCTTTCTTTCTTTCTTTCTTTCTTTCTTTTTGAATAACCCCCTTTCTCCCGTGTTGCGGCGTGGATGCCATTGTGACTAAGTGATTGTGAGCTGTCCATCACTTGCTGGCAAACTGGCAGTTTACTTAAGAAAGTGCACGTGGGACAAAAGGAGATGGCAGGAGCGTGGCAGGGCGGCTGAATGGAGGGAGGGCAGACAATTAGCCACCGCCTTGTCGGAGCTCTTTTACTTGTCAAGCTGGAACCCCAGCGCTATTGTCCAAGTTGTGTAAAGAACATTCTCGGGGTTTTTGTTTTGGCTTTAAGGGCCTCAGAACTGCTGCTGCAGGCCAAGGGAAGACCAGGTTCTAACAGAGCGACAACAGGAGCAACGGAAAACAAGGAACGTGTTAGAGAAAAGTTTTTGGTTGTTTCGGTCGGCAACTTTTTGAATGCCTTAATTTAAGTGGTTGCACAGACTTATATATTTATTTGCAGCAATTTCTAAAAATCTGTGCTATATTAATTTTTTTGCATATAGTTTTTCTTGAAAATGTGCGGTTATATAAAAAAAATGAAATGCTGCTCTGCTTATACAGTAATAATTTATTCAGTAGATATTTAATTTGTTCTGGTTATTAGTCGGATTCAAGCATTGAAAGGTTCTAGTTTAAAAATGACGCGTCTAATTAATTATAGAATGCAAATATAAAAAATTATCTAATCTAAATTGGTGATTTTGTTTTTCCTTTTTGTGAGATTTTATATTTACTAAAAAAATTGCCATCTTAATGTGGCTTTTTAAAAAAATATTTTTTAAGCATCTTAATATTTCGTGGAGATTAAACAATGATGGCAGCAAATATTTTTATTTTCTGTCCTCTTTGAAGCAAAGATAATATTAAACTCTTAATTATTTTTATTCATCCAAAAACGAAAAAAAATAGTGGGATATTAAATTTTTCTTTAAAACAAACCAAAAGTGACGCTTGAAGGAATTTCCCCTCTTTAATGCGACTGTGCATTCGCTGAATTTCTTCACGCTTACCGAGAGAAAAAAAAAGAAATGTCTTGACCACATGAAGCTTGTCATTTGATTTGACTATTTGGGGGGAATAATGGCTGTGAAGGTGAAAGAGGTGCGGGGGGAAGAAGAATAGAGAGAGGAGGGCTTTCAGGAGGGGCTCGAGGCCTTGTTCACATGAACCTTGAATGGAGTCGAGCGAGGTTTGGGGTGTGTGTGTGTGTGTGTGTGTGTGTGTGTGTGTGTGTAAAGAGACGTATTGTTCTCCATTCTAAGGTATTGTTGGGGGG
>JAVQJG010042767.1:0-12926 GCA_036024015.1 Craterocephalus amniculus | reverse complement strand
CACACACACACACACACACACACACACAGACACACACCTACAGACACTGCAGCAAATTTATGGCATGGTGTTACTTCAGGACCCACCAAGAAGTCAAACCACAATAGAGGTTTAGGCTGAGGTCTCCTGTCTTGTGTTTTCACATGTCTGGAAATGCAAGCTGATTATTTATACAGGGAGTTCAATTGTATTTCAGGCTAATGTTGTAAATTTGCTTTGCTAAGAGTTGGGAGACACAAGAAAAAACAAGTCTGGAAATTGTTGTCATGGGAGTCTTATGGCTTGAAAGGAAACTGCAAACATATTCCTGAATCCCATCAAGCCGAGGGGACAGAGGAAAAACATGCCAGTCATGTGGACAATAGTCCCTTTTTGCCCACCACCTGCCTTTTGGTCCCTGGAAACAAAAGGATGGCCTCTGTATCCTTTTTAGTTCCCCCGAATGCAACGGACAACAGAGGGGGATTCTAGGAGCACAGAGAGATTTAAAGTCCTTTTAATCTGTCCAACTACAGTGTAGCATGACATCGACTTAGGCTAGTATTCCCCTCTGTAACTCTAATCCATTGCTATCTTGCATGTAACAGTACTGGGACTTTTCATAGTTTAATGGAGAACAGGTTCCAGAATTGAAACTCAGGGCATCAAAGGTGTGCTAGGATCAACAACACCTGCAGCTATGAAACTACAGCATGCAATGCCACTCTTCCTTTATATGCACTTCTTACATATTAAAGAACTACTTCCTTAAAAAAAAAACATGTCCATGTTTTTCTAGCAGTACAAAGTGCAAAACTGCTTGCAAAACAGTGGTTTTGCTAGGTTATTCAACATTTATGCGCCCCTCCCCGACATGTCTGGGCCCCCCTTATTGGTCACGCCCCCCCAGTGTGGGAACCACTCAATTATGTAGTTTTCCCTTAAATGTGTCCAAAAGACACTGATGACTGTGAATGTCATAGTAGTGGCTTGTTAGCTTGTTTGCTAGTCAACTAATGCAACTAGTCAAGAAAAGTGCTGCCACTCACCATCATCACTGTCTGCCAGAATGGTGACTTTGGCAGATGGGAAGTTGGTGCCCACCTGGCCGCCCATTGGCATACTCAGGCTGACGTTAAAACTCTCCTCTTCCTCGTACAGGGAGTCATCAATGATAATGATGCGGCAGACTTTTTCTCTATCATCCTTATCAAAGCGCAGCACGCTGGTGTGGTCCTCCGGTCGGGTGATGTAGTCAGAGTAGGACAGAACAGTGCTGGGTATTGTGCCGGTGGCTGTGCCTGAGAAGTTACAGACACAGAGAGAACTTTAAATGGACTCTTTTGGATGGACTTTTGTCTGATATGATTAAGAGGCAGGTTAATCTCACCTTGCTGAGTATAACAGACTACCATAAGCTCCTGGCTGGCATCTCCTGAACGCCTCACTGGCACCAGCAGCTCTCCAATATCTTCCTCTATCTTGTATTCTGCCTGAGGAATGTAAACGGTCGATTCTGTTTCGGTATAAGAGCAAAAAAAAGCAGGTGATTAATGCGTTCATTGAAAGACTCGTGAAGTCAAATGTATAGTGGTAAAATGTAAAATACTGAACTCTCACCATCTCCAGGGTCCACAATCTCAACAGTTGCAGAGTCAGGAAACTCCAGTACTGCCATGACTGGGTCTGATAGTTGTATCTCAAAGGTCTCAGAGGTCTCAAACTCCTGGTCTGTGAAGATCTTTACCCTCCAGGTCGCTGTGGTCTGCCCAGGGTTGAACTGGACCTGCTTCTGGGCCTTACCACGGAAGTCCTTGTCCTTCTCGGCCGTGCCATCTTTAGTTGCAATACCTGCAGAAGAAGGATACACATAACCAAGGGGAGATATTAACAAACACTGCATAATGTGACATACATGAGGTTTATCTCAGTAAATACTGCATAACATTAACTATCACCGTACTTTCTCCTTTGTCTGCCTCTTACATCATTTCTCACTGTGAATCTTTGTCATAAAAATATATGATGTAACCAAATACTTCATCAGGCTGTGATTTTAATTGTGGCATGGACCCAAAAAAAAGTTAAGTATGGTTTTAGTTGGACTGCTTTGAATGAAAACTGAATAGACAGGGCAACTTCTAAAATGAGAAAAGTAAAGTTTTCTGCATTTTTTGTGACTCTCTCGGGATTACTTGAAATCAGTCTTAAAAGGACCATGTAACTTGGCCACTAGGGTCCTAAACCTGTAACTTCCCCTAAAATTGAAATAATTTTCTTTCTGCCTTCCTCTGAAATGGCTTCCACCTTTTACTTCATTCAGCCATGACAAACTTTGGATTGCCGAGGTGGTGCTCTGGGTCACATGATCCCATGAGAGACACAACTGTTCCTGCAAAGTTACAATGTTTGGTTTCTGAAGATGGCAGCCCCATATGAGTGCCAACATGCATCAAACACTTATATTGACCTCAGAAATCGTCCATGATTACTCACATTAGCTGGTATTTGAGTCAGCATGGTATCCTTTTAAATGGAATATTGAAAATTTAAGGATGTTTACATTTTAATGCATTTGCAGAAGCTTTAGAAATGGTGTAAATATAACAAATGTGTCAGTAAATCCAAATGAACTACATTGTCATATTACATTGACTCTGCACTTACTGATAAAGGAGGTTTCTCCCAGGTAGCCTCTACGTTTCAGTGTCACTTCCAAGAATTTGGCATCTTCGTCCACCAGGTAGTATTCCCTTTCCAGAGAGATCCAGGCCCAGTTAAGCCGGAATGGCTGAGGTTTGAGTTTGTTCCCACCTAGAAAGATAAAACAGACCTGCCATAATCTTTTTTGACCAGAGGTCAGTAAAGCTTTTCATCTGCAATCTGCGGTGGAGTCTAAGATAAAAAACAAAAAAAACACTTTCATTTACCGAAGGGAGGCCTCAGTAAGGCCTGTAAAAATAATCCCACACACATGCTGTATACATGTACATGTATATTATATTATATTATATTATATTATATTATATTGTATTGTATTGTATTGTATTGTATTGTATTGTATTGTATTGTATTGTATTGTATTGTATTGTATTGTATTATATTATTTTATATTATATAGTATTATAGTATACCAGTATTATCTGCATTATCCAAAATACCTTTGACAAGAAATATTTCAAGCACCAGCTCTTCCAGCTCTGATCTACAACCATAGACCCACTTCTTAAACAGTATCACATGACTTGTAATCCTTCTACCTGCCAGCTCAGTTTCGATCATTGAGTCAACACTTTGGCTCTCTTGCACAATCTGACTATTATCATAATGCTTTTATAACCAGCTGCCTTTTTTTCTTCAGTCAGATAAGCCCGGTGACCTGTGATGTATGAAGTGAAATGGGTCAGGCTCGGTGGATTTTTCTGAGTCTGGATTACTGAGGTTACAGCAAGGTTCCTCCCTTTAGTTTTGCACGGCTGGACATGCCGACAGCAGCCCTGCTGACCTAACTCTGTTGAGGTTAAACTGAGGAGAGGCAGAACTTTGTACGTTTTGGGAAGGAGTTCAGTAAAACTTTTAGGGCACATTCAGTTTGATACAGATGTCAGACTTTATAAATTTTTTTTACTTCACCTGTCAAGGACGCATGAAAGATAAAAGCAAACATTACCTGAAGAACAATATAAAGGACTCTGACAATAAACCAACGCTGAGCTCAGATTTGGTTCAGTGAAGAAGAAAGAAACTGTGATCTTTATGCTATGTGACTAAAGAGAATGAAAACCCATTGAGGCTGGGTTTGGGTACATGTGATGGGAAGGCCGAGGCTTCCTCAAACCCACATATGAACACTGAAGCCAAACCATGCAAAGTCACAACAGGTTGCAAATTACACTTACTGAAAGGTAAAGGCATGCTCAGATGAAACAATGAGTGATGGGAATTATCACCACTGATTAGGTATCCAATGGAATTAAACAACTTGTAAAAACCATGAAATCATGTCTTTACACAGAAAGGTTCAAGGAACTGGAAATCACAGAGCTAATTTTCTCTGGCCTCCACCACACAGCTTTGGTAAAGCATGCGACAGAGTGGCAGAGTCCTCAGTCATGTTCCACGCTCGGGTTTCCTGCGGTCACAGCTAAAAATACAGAAAACATGTATCATGTGTGTTTTGACCCAACCCAAATTCTTCAAGTCTATGCAAGGTATGCACAAAGGGATTGGAAAAAAAGAAATACTATTTCTTTTATTTAGAATGAAGAATAGTCACTACCAAACAGGTTAACCTCGGACCAGAAAGATTTTGAATAAATTTGCACTGAAGAAACAATCACACCCTGTTTGATCCTAAAAATGTTGTCTTTCCAGCCGGATCTACTGTACCAATCAAAAAAAGGGAAATGGGGAAAAAACATGAAAAGGCAGACTTAGACAAGCTTCAATTACCAGGTTGTCTTAGAACCTGAGAGAGGGGAGTCCTGGCAGCCGGCCCTATTTGGAGCAGATATGAGGAGAAGCTTAGTCAGTGGCTATCATCAAGGATTATCAAATTAACATAGCCAAGACAAAAAGCTGCTTCAGGTTTGGAATAATGTAAGCTTTAGCTTTCTGTAATAAGAAAAAAGTAAAACAATGGAGTTTTTATTATTCAGGCCAGAACTCAGTGATGCCTCTGGTTTCCATTCGCTGCTTAACATTGTGCTTAAATGAGACCTAAATGAGTTTACAAAAAAGCATCTAATTGCATTCAAAAGTTTTTGCCGTAATTTTGTTGAATGTTAATTTGTGAGGAACGAAAATAACTACGAGAAATTTAAACCACATCTGCTTCCTCCCTTACTCTGGAAATGTTATACTTTACAGCTACTGTTGTTGAGATGTCTTCTTTTTCTGAGCTCTCCACATGTGTAAGCGCTGGTTCCATACACAGTTTGTTCTGTCCAACCATGAGGTGAAAGCAGACATGTGGAGTCCGAGCTGCAGTCTTCAGTCCAACCGCTCTCTGTTACTGACGGTCGGCTGTTTAGCCGAAAACCCTGGCCTCTCTGATAAGTTTGTCCCCGTACAGTATCCTCCCATCCTTCCTTCCCTCTGAAGATTGACAACTGAGTACAGTTAAAACGGCTTAAAACTCACTTCCAACTAACCAATCCTCGAGATCAGTGTTGTTCACATCCAGTGCAGCCACTACGGTGCAGAGTCCGTGACTGCTAGCTAAAACACGTAGCTGCCCAAGCTGGATCGTATTTATCTAAGCATCCATCCATGTTGAAATCCATGCAGTATTATTCATATGAATTAAATATACTTAACAAATAAAATGAAGTTTCTAACTGTTCTTTTACAGAAAGCATCTTTCCCATTTTGAAATAACTGAAGAAAATCCGATGGAAATCCAGATGACCCAGCTTTTCAGAGCACTTAAACGCAACATCTACGCACAAATCTTTTTAGCTGCCAGACGTGTGAAAAAAGTCTCACTACCACTCGAGCGCATTTAAACCTGTATGTGTGTAAATAGAGTTTTGTCTGTGTGCTTCAGGAGATTCGTGCACACGTATTAAAGGATTTGTATGCGAAGGAGCCTTTTTGAACATAGCCAGGTAAAATATTTGTGGGTAAAATATTAATTTGTGTGCAAATTTGTAATTTGTGCATGTTTAAAATTATTTTGTGTGGATAATTTGTAAGTATTTGTGAGTACACTTGAATACGCATTTGCAAGTACCTAAATTTACACACAAAATGGTTTGCACGGATTACAACTCATGTATTACACACACACAAATGATATGATACTTATTTCTCTCCATACAGAGCTGGCTAGTTCTCCTGACTGGCAGGACAAATGTGAGTGAGTGGTATAAAAGATGCTAAAATCAAAGATGGACATACAAACATGTGGAGTATGAACAATTTATCAACTATGTTGTGCAAGGGATTGATTGTTGTAAACAACATGAAAGTGCTCCATGTTGATTTTTAGTGTAGTGGTCTTGGATTAAAAAGTTATATAACCTTACGTGGCTGGACAAAATGCAAAATGCCCTTCATTTACTCACAAAGTCACATCATAGTATTGCCTCAGGAAGATGAAACATGAAAGCAAAGATCTCCCTCAGTCTTCGCCTCTCTGCCTGTCTCTCCCTTCTTTCCCGCCACATTCTGTGGAGCCGAGTGACAGCTGTACTCCTCAAACCTCCTCCCCCTCCATGTTGCCCTTCTTCCCTGTGTCGGCTTTGTTCACTTGGGGGCCGAACAACTGAGAAGGACAGCAGGCCGCAGTCTGGGTGGGCCAGA
This sequence comes from Craterocephalus amniculus, assembly GCA_036024015.1. Classification (NCBI taxonomy): domain Eukaryota; kingdom Metazoa; phylum Chordata; class Actinopteri; order Atheriniformes; family Atherinidae; genus Craterocephalus; species Craterocephalus amniculus. The sequence goes on along the minus strand of JAVQJG010042767.1, from coordinate 6,641 downwards.
TCTACCACCATGGCGTGCCTCCATGCCTGCCTCTGCATTGTTCACAGCAACATAGGAGTGGGGAATCTCCCTTCTCTGACTTCTTTTGTAAATGCTGTCAGACAGTGAGCTTCGATTTGGCATGAGCCTTAACAAATCAAGAATTAATCAGGATGCCAGACTTCCCACGGTTGCATAGACATAGTTCTTCAGAAAGAGATTAAACTGGTTTTAATTAGCCAGAAACAGAAAGTGAAGGTCCAGTGGGAAAAGTATCTGCAAACATGGAAGAAAAAACAGCACCTGTGAGGAGATTTCAGATATGACTGATGGTCTGATTTACTACAATCTTTATGACACCCATACTATATTAGACTGGCAATCAAATCCAATACTCACAGTAGCTTCTGGCCTCAGCTCACATTTCCATTAGCTTTCAAACTGACAATCATCATAATTTCTGCTGGGATGAAAAGTTTTATTGGCTGCATATGTTTCTTAATGTCAATGTTGGCAGCTATTCAATAAATTAGCGACAGTGTGATTCATTGCTCACGTAGAAAGGCAAAAAATATGATATGTAATTATATTTTTCTGGGCAATGTCAACTCCAAACCTTCAGAATGAATATCAATTTAATTCTATTCAGTTTAATTGATTTGTATTTTCAGGATGACACAAAATTAAGGAAATGCCTTCAGTTCCAGAAAACACAAATTAGGTGCAGCATAGCAAATTCAGCAAATAACCACAGAGCCAACAAAGCAAATTTAACAGGACATTACAACCTCAGATTTTTCCTTTACAGGCATGTTCCACATGAGCTCATATTTACATGGCGCTGCTAACGGTACCATACATAGACGCAATGGGATTGTGGGTCAGGCCGGGAATAACACTGGAGAGGAAGCTCAGTATGAGGCTTTGACGTCCACCAGCTTGATGCAAGAAAGAGCAACATACTAAGAATATCCTCATCAAATGACTCACATCACATTAATGCATTTCCTAATCAGTCATACTGTACATATAAATACTGGGGAACTTCCAGTCAGCTATGCTCAGTATTTGAGTGTCACGAGTTTTTAAAGCGGCCTGTCTGACCAAGGAAATGTCAAATGTTGCAAACAGAAAAGTTTTAACCTGCAGCTTTGCTTGCTCGCTGATCTCCCAGGAATTTAGAGCGGGAAGTGTATCAAAACGTCTGCATTGCTGCTTCTGCTTAGGACATTCAAATGATTTATGTTGCAAACAATTCACTATGGCCTACCGAGTATTAAAAAAAATCAGGGAATAATAAGGAGAATTATTATCTTTAAACCAAATTATTAAATAACGATACTGAGGAAAAAACAGAATACATAACGTCCATGCTAAATGTCAGCATGTGGTGCTTATAATGATGATGCCTGGAGTCTGAAATTTTACTGAGATATCGTTTTGTGAGTCCTCTTATTAATATTTACAAGCTTTTTTTTAAAACAGAGAGCAACATTATGCAATCATTTGATCGTAACTCAAACAATCAGGCCTGATGAAGTCACATACAAGACAAAAATGTCAATCTGCCCAAAAACTGTCAAGACCTTTTAGCCGAAACCACAAGTTTCAGCTTCACAGTTTGTGTTAAGACATTTCACTCTGGACCAGAATGAGGGATGCATTAAAAGACTTGACAGACCAAGAAACTGAGGTTCCCATGTCACTAGTCTGGCCCAAAAGGAAATCAGAAGAAACTCAGTGACAGCTTGACTAGGCATTGCAACAGCTTTGCCATATGAGAGCAGACAAGAATAACCGCTGTAGCCATACATCATCATGCCCCACCCTTGCAGCCCTGCAAGCACCATAAATCAAGGCTGAAGGAAAAGGACAAAAAGAGACCCAGAGAAAGATGTGATTCCATAGTTTATTGAAATGGAAAGGAGAATCCCCAACAGGATGGAAATGGAGAAGTGGTAAAATAGTGAACGCACCAAGGAAATATAATGGCAAGGCCCTGAAGCGTTCTTGGGATTGGATGGAGGGAAAGTGAGAACAGAATGGGGTGTGGTGGAGGAGGACTGAGAGGTCTCAGCTTCTCCAAGACACGGGGGGCCCCCACTGTGGCACCGTTAGCCAGTAAATCTCCTGTGACTGTTGACATTAGTGACATGTAAGATCCCCAAACACAGATAGGAAGTAGCAGTATAACATGGCCATGCCAGTCAGCATGCAGTCCTAGAGCACAAGAGTACATTTAATGTAAGAAAAAATGATAAAAGTCCTCCTTTAGGCCTAACATTTATTTGCATTGTAGGTCTTCTGGGTGGGTATCATTCCACCACCTGGGGAGGTGCCTCTCCAGGACATGTACCTCAACAGTGGAAATGTGGGAGTTATCAGGCTATCTGTCATAGGGTTGGATTTCTATGGTCTGGAAGTGTGGTGACCACAGGCTTTGAAAGGGGATCCCTAGAGTCTTTCTTCTCATGTACACACCTGTCTACTTAGGATACCACTTCACTTGAAGTTCCTGCTCTGTCTGTCCCGCCGGAGTCTGGAATCTCCAAAGAAGTGCATTCCTCTCCTTGACTCTGAATGATAACATAACACTAAACCCACCAGGGTTTATGATCCCTCTCTGGAGCAGGGAGACTATATTGTTGCTGCTGAAAAAAGTGAGACCAGGTTAACTTATCTATATGCAAGTACTTTTTCCCCTCTTGCTCTTGTCTTTTTGCCAGAAGTGGAAGCAAAAAAAAAAACCCTCCAAAGACTAAAAGTCCTGAAACTGAAAAGTGAATACCTGAGAGGAAAAAAAAACTATTAACATCTAAACACTGTCAGCAATTTCTTATTTTACCAGGAGCTTACTGAAACCATGCTGGGTAGACTGAAAAGCTGTATATCTACTTGTGAAAACAAGTATTTATTGCTCCAGTATCCCACTGCCTGAAAGGCTTCAGGGAGTTTCTGACCTGGTCACTTGCATGCAAGTTATTGCTTTTCTTCCTGAAATCCCTGGCAGACAGAGGTACTAAGCTGACATGGACCATGGAGTACAAGATCTTTGCCATCACGACTGAGGATATAAGTTCGATTTTGTGGGTACTGTGTGAAAATTGGTCTATTAATAAACATACGCAACAGGAGTCTACCTCAATGTCTGTTAAACTCATCAAAAAGGTGTCAAATTTCACTGTGACAGAAAACAAATCCTCCTTATTGGCACAATTTATCACTTCACCTCTCTTGCAGCTTTCTCACCAAAGCAGTTTGATTTTTGAGATAAGGGTCTTGCAGGTCACCAGGAGAAGCGTGAAAATCTCTCATGAAACGAAACAGTTAAGCAACCTGCCGCATGATTTAACCAATCTCTGGAAAAGTTTGGACACTACTGACTAAAAGAAAAATAACTGTAGAAATTAATTATTTAAAAGTAATTTAGAAATGTTCACATATCTGATAAATATTAGGAAGTAAAATGGTCATCCATCAGTTGGAAGGTTGCTCCGTCTGTCTTCTTCAGTTCACAGGTTGAAATGTCCTTAGGCAAGATCCTTAACCTCACATTACTTCCAATGTGTTACTTACTTGTAAACTTTAAGTTTTTGCTAAATGAAGGTGATGTAAAGAAATTTATGTTTTTAAAAGCGAAAAAAAAAAGACAATTTTGAAGTTGATTCCAGTAATATGCTGTAACATAGCAGCATGGAAGGTCCCAGAACTTCTGTAAACTAAAATCTAGGGACTCAAAATCATAAAAAAAAAACGCTGGAAAACTGAGGCATGAAAGCATCTTTTTTCTCTCAAAAATCAAAAGCTTAATTTTAGCAGAGACCTGGTAAGGTCTTTTTAATGGAAGACCTGGTTTGCATGAAACAACATCCTGCAGACATTATACCACTATAAATCTCCAGTAAAATTAAATACAGACAATAAACCAAAATTCTCACTGAAACATTTTGTGCTTTTGGTCTTCTCTTTTGATCTCTGAGGTTGTCCAGACCAGTTCCTTAACTCTTAATTATTGCACAAAGAGAACAGTTTTGGAGCAGGAAAGGATGTAGGATAATAATTAAGTCAGCACTTGGAAATGTTCATTTTTCTAATGATGAAATAATGTACTGCACTTCTCAATGAGAAGATGATGTAACTTTGCAAAGGTATTCCTGACCTTTTGAAGAAGCATGGCTGCAGCACATGTACAGGCAGGTATCCTCTCAAAGCTGCTAAAACCCTTAAGCAGCCCCCCTTAACTCTATATCAGAGGGCTATTTTGGGTCAGAGGCTACACTGAAATTGAGAATATCATAGCAACTTACTAAGTTAAACTTCTCAGGAAATGATCCAAGGTTTAAATGACTACTAATAATGACTATTTCCTAAACAGCTTATTTTCCTGTAGCTATTTGTCAGAATTTTTGTGTTACATTAAATAACCTTCACAGATAAAATAAATAACCACCACTTTTAAAAAGCCAAGAATTTCAAGATTTTCAATTTCAAAATCAGTTTTATGCAACTGGAGCTGCCTTTTTTTGAGCTTCTACAACTGATAATATGTCATGCTATTTAATTGATTAAATGAGCTATGTGAGAACTTTTCAGTGATACTTTGTTTCCAAACGCCTCTCTGAGTGGATTATCTTGGTTGAAAATCTCTATTGACCCTAAGTTTTACCTTCAACACAAACAGCTCACCTGCTTAGATTTAGTAGCAGATAGCCTGACCATTAACGTGTTTTGCAGCTGCATGCTCATGCTTGTCCAGGATAATGCCACCTTCTCCACTAATCACCACTTTAACACAAAAATTTTCACTGGCTGGCTCATGCTGTTCTTGTAAATCTGGCAGTAAGCATGGAGTTGCATCTAAGTGAAGAAAATATGTCTGTATGCTCTTAATAACATTAACTTTGTGCTTTGCTGTGTGTGTGTGTGTTTACTGTGTGAACCATAGTGTAGCTGCAACATAGTTTAAGTTACTTTTTCGAGCACTGCACCTGGTCCTGTTGCAATGGCTTGAACAAAGTGGGTAGGCAAACAGTAGAAGTGTTGAGCTTATTGAAGCCTTTTGTTCCCTTCCTGTTGTTAAACCCACACTTAAAAGCAGAAAAGACCTCCTTTAGCAGCTTATCAAGACACAAAGAAATATTACTGAAAGTATTGGTGTAAAGTTTAGGTTATACATTACATTACATTTGTCATATTTGTTCAAATTAATCTATGGATTTTTCATATCTGACAGACCAAACCTACACATTTCTTTTAGATTTATCATGTTTATACAGCCCATATCTGATTGGTTTCAGAGAAAAAAATGTGTGCACTGATTGCCTGATTGATATGTGACATCTCAGTTAAATATGAGTGTCCATAAAGGCAGAACAACTGAAAACCAAAGTCCATGAGTCAGTCAGAGTTAAGCAACATAGCTTTTGGGGGGGGTGAACCATATCACCATCTGGATCCAGGATTTTTAAAGGGTTCTTTACAGGTGCTCTTGGTGTTTTTTGTGAAGTTCTCGTTAGCCTATCCTTAACAATGAGACAGTGGATAGACATAAGGGCATTCCTTCAACATGGAAGCTAGTGTGATCATGCAGGCAAACTGTTAATGGTCATGTGACCTCTGATTTGTAACTGTGCCTGCTCATGGGCAGATGGGAATATAGTGTCTAACTAAAAAGCAAATAACCACAATCACCCCCCAACACACACCAAAATTACAATAGCTTGGCAGACGTCTGTACTCTCCGAGTGCTTTGGGTTAAAAATGTGGAGGCCAATAAAGGATGTAGATAGAAATCAGGATGTTCACACACACTTTCAGCTAATAATGAATAGTTAAAAACCCAAAAGGAAACAAAATATGAATTTGATATCTTGTTATGCATAACTAGACTCATTCATTCCATTCAGTCACTTCAAACAGATGATAAACAGGGACATTCAAAAGTTATGACAAGCACCCTAAGGGAAACAGTCCTTTTGTTAATTGACAATAAAGTTTCAAGCATGTGGCACTCTTTCACTTTTACAAACTCTGAGTCAGTGTTTGGCTTAAGTCTTCTTTGACCCCTGCCTTTTAAAGTTGCTAACCTTTTCACTGGCGTGAACAGAGGCGGCACCTCAGTTCTGGGTGTCAGTCATGGCCAACTGCCCTAAGTCTTTGTGATGCAAACACTTGTGTGACTGACAGAGAGCAGGAAGTTATGGTTTTAATCAGACATAAAAAGTCACATAAACTCTGTGGAAAACCTTTCATTTTACGTTTCAGCAACAAAGACCAAGTTTGGTTTTTTATCATGGTACATTAGTGTAATAATAAAACGTAGCTCCTACCGTTGTCTTCGACCGTGAAATAGAAGATATCACTTGTGGCGTTGCTCCCATCCATCAGTACGTAACAGATCTTCATGTCATTGATATCAGCTGTTCGTGTGGCAAATATAGAGAGATGTAGGAGAGATATCAGCTGATACAATAACAGTGACGACAAAGACACTTTTACAAGGTTTTATTTACAGTCTTTAGACAGCAGTTAATGTCATGTTAGCTGCAGGATGAATGCAATGGATGTTTACTTTTAATTGTGGTAATCATATAAGTATGTTTACTTTCAGTATAATCTTTGGCTCATTTTCAGATTGATTATCCAACATCTGCTTTCAGGTA
>JAVQJG010042749.1:0-12050 GCA_036024015.1 Craterocephalus amniculus | reverse complement strand
CAACCGCAGTATTTAGCCGCTTACAGCGCTACAAATATTTCACCCGCCTTCCTCCGTTGGACGGTTAGCTCCCAACAGCTGTGGGTTAGCTTTGTTAGCACGTAGCTCAGGGTTTAATGGCTGTCAATCATCCCTCCTCACGCTCTCAGCCCCCCTCTCCGCCCCTCGTTGCCGGCCATTTATGGGCTTTCCGGCAGTCACGAGACTTGTGACGGTGCCAAGATGGCGGAGGAAGTTAACGCCCAATGTGCATCACTTCAGCTCATTACAATACTATGGGTCACGTGGTTTAAGGGTTTGTCCATTCTTTTTACAGTCTATGATTTTGCATGATAGGTGCCCTTTAAATCAAATAGAATGTATGTCATATCAGCTTTTTCATTATTATGAACATGGAAAACTAACAAGCTGACACTTGAATTAAAACAATGCTCAGTGGTGTTGTCACTTGCTTTTATCCAAAACATGTTACAGACAAATAATGCCTGTGGCATGATCTCCAGGAATTCTGCCAAAAAAAACCCCTAAAAAACAATGCATGTCTCTTTAGCCTGTTACTATTTCTTGTATCTCTGTGTTTTCATTCCTCTTAAACTGGTTTTAGCATGCATTTGGTTTACCAACTAACCTTATTCTGTTGATATTTTTAAGTTGGTAAACAGTTTATTTATGCCTAAATCATTTTTTTTTCTAAAATGCCAGTACTTTAAAAAAAACTTTAATATGCAGATCCAGGTTTCAGTGTACAAAGTAAGAAGATATAATTTTCAAGTTCAAGTTTTAATTGTGAATTCCCATCTAAGATGGAACCCCAGTTCCAAGAGCTTGAGGATCCTCATTAGCCCTGACCACATAACATACTACACTATTTGTAAATAATTTGTGATAGCTGTAGTACAGTTTATCATAATCTTTATTGGCTTACTTCAGTTTTAGCATGTTCAAAATGTACCTTTTAATGTGATGCAATTAAGTGGTATCGCTAAAAATGGATGACAATCGCCAATGCTGTAAAATATATTGTCTATTCTATTGTATACACCAAAGAATCTAAAAATGTGCACATATTGCAGAACTTTCTTTTAGCTTTATAAAACAGACATTTCTCATGATAAATACCCAAAACTGTTTAATCATTACCTTATGGGGCCTGGCTGGAAATGTTCAGTTCAAGATAAAGACTAAATCACGCAGTAAAACCACAACCCCACAGATGACACAAAGACCTCCAGTGGTGCCTGAGTATTCCTGGAAACCACCTTTCTCATTGTCTGTGGAACAGTTTAGTTCTGATATTGGGTGATCTCAGCTCTGAGACTGCTGCAGGGGTCATAGCATAGACAATTCCCAAACCATGTCCACATCAGTCAAAATCACTCGTGTCAGTATTTCTCTGGCATCTTTATATGCATTTATTCTTCAGACAACAAGCCTATTTAATCACACAATGACCAGTTTAGGTTTTCTTTATTTACTTTTAATTCAGTCCAACTGAATTCATTTAAGTCATATTTTAAAGATACAACCCAATCCAGTTCTAATCCAATACACTGTAACAAATTTATAGTCCAATTAAACAAAACTGATTATATAATCCACATTAGTCCAATTCATAATTACCATCTTCAGAAAACACTAAATCATTACAAGAGGAAAAAAAGCCCATTTACCCTTGCTATGCATCAAAGTTCTGTTTTTCCACATTGGGGCATATATTTACCCAAAATATGTTTATATTAAAATAAAAACGTTTGTCTTAGCTTTACATTGCAAACTCAAAGGCTTCCCTCATATGAAATGCAGCTGAGTAAGATGATATATGACAAAAATGTGTTTTGTCTGTCTCTATAGCTTTTCATATCTTCATTTTCAGCGAGAGGAGCTACCCCCTCTCTGCTTGCTGCTCTTTCTGTTTTGGACCAAACCATAAAACCACTTGAAACAGCCTACCTGTTTATGTCACAGCTTGTTATACTAATTCCGAAAGATTAATGTTGCAGGTTTTTCTTTCTCCCTTTTGGTCTGGAATGATGAGAGATCTAAATTGTTTACAGAACTAAAACAGAGTTGCATTGCTTACATCTCCTGTTTATCTGAGGCAGACCGCAGAGCATCTAAACAAGCCCTCATCCAAACCCCCTTGAAGTCATGTTTGCGAGCTATAGTCACAGCTGACCTACACTGATAACCAAATGGCTGATGTTAAAAACATCTTTTCTGTGTTTACTTATGGGTGTTTTTTGTAATCTACACCCTGCTTGGTTTTTGGCATATTCAAAAACTGTAAATAGTGTAAAAGTGGAGTCTGAACTCATCAGCGAGAAGGCCGAGGCAGAGAAGGATTGTTATGGTCTGACCTTTATCGTATCGCCTTTTGATCTGTCAGTGTTGCCCCCTGAGCTGCAAACTGCAATGCGTCATGTGGGACTAAATATAGTGAGAAGACATCAAAACTTTACTGGAGGGATTAAAGACAATTATAAGGGACAGACATATCATTTTAATGAAGGTAAATTCTTCATTTGAAGAAATAAAATCAAACTGGTGAGTTCAGTTGTGAATTAAATCATGAGTATAAACTGATGATAACCCAAGTTATTGGATTTTTCTACACTGCGCAGCATAGGGGGAAAAACAACCATGCCTTTGGCTTTACAGTATGTAGACTGACAAATATAATCGATGTGTGATAGCTGAAAATCTGATTCAAACCACTAACATCAAAATGCATCTGTAGATCAGCCTCCAGTCTATCAGGAGGCTTTTATAAATGGCTTTGCTTTTATCTCTTCAAAGGATGTCAGCAGTTTACTTTTGAATATACAGCATCACATCTAACTTTAGTAGCTAAAGGCTATGACGTATAGCATCTCACCACCATCATTTTTAGATGCATATTTTGTACCATAACCAAATGGATGACTACATCGCCACTGCATTACCTGTCATACAGCAGTTTCCATGGAGTGTAATGAGACTACATTTCCAGCAGGAGGCACAATAATTCCAAACTCTGCAAATGCTGCAGCTGCAATGTAATGTGCATACTGTTATTATGTATTAAAATGAGGCACAACTTGACATAAAAAAGGATTTTGAACCCTTTAATGCATGAGAGGAGGAGCATCCTCTATGAGTGAATTCAACTCAGACAGAAACTATTTCTGAAAGACCTCAAAAAACAAAGACATGCAGTGATTTACAAGTTTATTTTTATTTATATGATGGTGGCTAATCTAAGGGTCTACGAAGAGGATCAATATAAAATGAATAGAGGGGTTTGAAAAAAAAAGGAATGAGCCTGAAATGAGCATATAAAAGAAAGACTGGACATCCGTGATCTTGCCAGCACCCGATTATTTAATATATCAAGCCTGGCCATTACTACAAAACGGACTGGACAGCCTTCATTCCAGAGCAGTAGCAAGTAAATGGGTCTGAGACACATTAGTGACCGAGTGGACACTGGAGTTGCCATATCTCTGCACAGCCCAGGAAAATTGCCTTGTCATCTGCTTACTGAACTGGAAAACACTGTCTTAGGAATCTTCATGCCTTCCGATGTAGCTCAAACTAAAACTGATGTAAAAACATGCGGCATATTTTTCATAGCTTTAAATATATTATTGTACAAAAATATTTTCCCACCTGGGGCCGAGTGTTAGACACTGGAGGAATCCAAACTGCACACCCAGACGACCACACGCAGACATGATACAGGGATGATTCATTCTCCCTGGGGTGTTGCTGTAATGGTCCATTATTCACAGGGTTGAGGACACGGGTGAAGGTGGAGGCATGTTTTGGTGTTGGGGAAGCCTTTTTGAGTCAGTATTATACTGACCTTGTTGGGAACTGAGAGCTGCATATTGACCCCAGATGTGTTTTTAAGCAGCTGGCTATGGGAGAGTGTGTCTGCTCTGAATCCACTTAAAAGTATGCATAAAACGGCATAATGGCAAACATTGCTTTTTAAATGATTCCTTCTATGGCATCCACTTTCAAACAAGCACAAACATCAAATGAACCTGGCCTCAAAAGCATTCAAAATTATATTGGTTTGTAGTCTGAAAGAAAAAACCCTATTCCTCTTCTACTGAGTCTTCTTACAGTGCCGAGCTGAAGCAGCAGCCTCAGAAAAGTGCAATCCCAGCACTGCCTGCGGAGAACTACAGCAGCAAAGCCAAAGACCAAATGTTCTACAGATGGGTTGAAGTGGGTCAGAAAGCTTGTGAAGCGTCAATATCCAGGGATGCTCCCAGTGACTACAGAAAGGTCTAACTCAGGCAGGAAAAGGAAATGAAATGCAGACTGCTGGGCGAATACCCAGAGTCAGACGACTGCAGCGAACCCTGCCTGCATTAGAGAATTTCGTTGTAGAAAGCTTCACTGATTGGAGCTGCTAATTTTTTGAAAGCTGAATTTTACACTGTACATGGCTAGTCCTAACCCTAACCCCCTTTAACAGACACTCTTGGGAAAAAGCCAAGCTTTATTGTGGTTGCCATGGAAATGACATTGCCAGAGGAGCAAATTAAACCAAGGACTTATCAACCTTATATAGAAACAGGAGTAAAAATTGATGCAATCTGCAATTGACAGGGTGTATGTGTGCCTGTGTATGTGTGCAATATATGTTTGTACATTATGAGAATAAAAACCGTTCCTACGAAAGACTAATTATAAAAGAATCGAACCAGTTGGTTGTCATGCCGTTGTCTTCTATTTCCATCTACCGCTCATTTTCTGTGCATTTCACTGCCGTCTTTTTCTCCATCTCACACAAACTCTCTCACACGTATCCTCCCACATACAATCGCTCAGCAGCTACCACGCTGACACACAAGGCAGCCCATCACTGGGTCAGTGGAAGACGGTTGCCATGGCAGCACATCCCGAGCCATGTTGCCACATGATTGGTAGTGATGCTGCTGAACCAGACTCCTTCCTGTGCTCTGCACCGCTGCCTCTATGCTGCTGTATTGAAACAAAAGCTGCGATCCCTGCATGTCTACACATTCAGCCTTATCACTGTAGTCCAAGATAACATGAACAGATGAAGCAACCGGTTTATGTAGAGTAGTCTGTGTGATGTGGAGAAATTAGAAGCATATGTTCCTGTAGAGAGACTTTATACATTTACCACCTTAAAGAAGCTTTACCTAATGTTGTTTTAATGTTTCTAAGAAAAAAGGTTTCTACACGGTATATTATGTGGTAAAAGGGGGAAGCCCATAAAAATGAATGACTTATTGATTGCACATATGTACAAGTCCAAGTTCTTTGCCAATGGGGTTAACTTCCGTAACTTCCAGATTCACTTTCGCTCTTACTGGCTGATAGGAATCTAAAACTTATGGAAGGTTACCCCATTGGCAGAGAAAGAGAGCGTCACGCCAAAGCTAAATATTAGCCGCTATCGCTAACTAAAATGCCCTGGACTTGTATATATGTGCAATCAATGAGTTATTAATTTTTATGGACTTCCCCCTTTTACCACATAATATACCGTGTAGAAACCATTTTTCTTAGAAAGATTGAAATAATCTCAGGTGTAGCTCATTTAATAACTCACAAAAAGCAATTGCTCCATTAATCCTGTTTTGTATTATGTTTACAGTATAAATTCAAATTAGCATATAACTAAAATAATACTTTTATTTACAGTTTTAAGAGAGAGGTAATGGATTTTCACCAAGAGAAAAGAGCTGGCAAAATAAATAAAGTCGTCGTGTTGTCTTGTAGCTGGCAGAACATCAGTGGATCAAATGGCTTTGTCTGCTGTGTCATAGGGATGAACTGTGTGGGGTGGGATTTAACCACATAAAGTGCCTCCAAAGTACTTCTTTTAACCAAACTATTCAGCGTGTCTCATCCCACTGCTTCTGGTTGGAAAGTATTTTTGTACATAAAAGACTGTCTGGTGCAGAGAGACAGACTGAAATCCACCAGGCTAACTGAAACATGACTCCAAATGAATCTCAATGTTGTGCTGTGTCTGCTCATTGTGTAAACCAGTAGTTTCCCTATGTTTGCCGTTTCATTTAAATGAAGTATAATGAATTAGTTTACTGAGTAAAGCACTTCGGCTTGCACTTGTGTTTAAAAATGTGCTGCATGAAAAATTTTGAGTGGAGTGGTTAAAAGGATATTTAATGCAGCTTTAATTTATTAGTGTAAGTTCAACAGACCATGACATGCACTGAAATGCAACATGACTGGTGTCAACCAAATGGTTTTCTGAATCTAGATGTTTTAATTACAATTTTAGTCAAACCCAATGTCCATCCATTCAAGAGCTGACAGGACCAATTAGTTTATTCAAGTAGAGGTTCGGCATCATGTTGTTTCTGCTACCATGTTTTAAGAGGGAGCGATGAAAGAAAACTCCAATGAAGTAGAGCCTCAAGTTTCCGAAGACCCGGTCCTGCTTTTCTTTAAAATTAGCCGAAGAGTTTTGAGGCAAACCAAACTAAAACTTCCTGAATGAATGTTTTCACGCTGCCAAGATGACATTAATCTTTCATAGGCATAAATCATAAATTCATAGGCATGTTCATCCCATTGGCTATTTGAGATTCTGGAAATAAATAAATATTTTTGCTTGTAAGCATCTGCATTAGCTGTAAGAAAGCTAACCAGAACCACAGTGCTTATACTGTACACTACAGCTGAGTGTCCGTAAAACAAACCATAACTGACTGAAACCACAAAAATGACACTGATTGCTGATTAGTATTTATGATTTAAACAGCAGAAATGGAAAAAAACAACCACACACTATCAATGTAATGTGATTACTGCTCCAGTCACAAACCAGCGACTTAAATTATAGCCTATCAGATGATATCATGAGTGATGAATAAACTTTGCCAACATGGTGTGAAGAATGTGACCACAGGAAACACTGATGATGCTTTACATGGTGGAGGGAAAATAAAAAAGCCACCTCAAAATAGTGTGATCTGAAATGCAGTCACTCACTGGCAAGTGGTAGTCAGTCTCTTAAAATTTAGTGCATGAAGAAAGATTTTGTTATCATTATGGTCAGCAAACAATGTTCGCTGAAAGCAAAATGGGAAACTAGAAGCACTCAGAGAGCGTAGACCTCTGCCAAACCATTGGACTTTTCTTTTTTTTTTGCCAGTGACTTTGAGCAAAGATTACGTTTAAAAAATGACCTGAACCGAGGTGGTGATCCAGATCACCTCGGAAACCTGATCTCTTGTTCTTTCATTGTATTTATGAGATTTCCTAAAAATTTAATCAAAATCTCTTCATAACCTTTTTGAGTTATATACCAGACAGACAGACAGACATTTCCTGACACACGACCTCCACTTTGGCAGAAATTATAATTACATATATATTCAAATGCAATAAATCTTTATATTTTCGTAAAGTATTTGATAGAAATAGTTCTTCCAAACAAAGGAAGAAATAATTGAATCTTGTTGCCTCACATTTTGCTCCACATGCCATCATTTACAGTATTGCATCTTATTCAAGAAAATCCCCAAATCAATCTCAAAAGTAATTAATAATTTAACTTTATGTGTCTTGACTCTGAACTCTACACATTTAGAGTATCTATTCATCACTTTTTAAAAGATAAATCTGTAATCAGTACAATTTCTAAAGTTCATTATCATCATCATTATTACTATTATATAACCATGCAGGAAATCTATCTTAATCAATGAATAAACTAGTGTTTTGCTTACACATACAGTAACAGACAGATCAGCCAAGAACCAAGTTTTTCTCCATCATATGAGGAAGTGAGTGGACGTTAGAGACAAACAGTAAGTTAAAAAAAAGCAAAATTCTGCTTTAATAATAAGTTCTCAACCAAGTAAATATATGCTATTATATTAATATTAAACAATTTCATACTACTCTGTCTTTCCACTTGTTTGAGAATTCATCTGATCTTAGACAGACAAAAAATAAGTCAATAGACGCATCAAGTACATTTTTAAGTGAGCTTGCTTTTTGGAAGACAAATTACTTCTACTGATAGCAACTAAATTTATGTCTAACAATTACAATGATAATTATCGAGTCTAGGCAACAAAACAAACCTTTATATGATTAAATGAGTCTTCTTGCATTAGTTTTCATAATCGTGACACGACATATTCAGCAGCAAGTCGTTGTATAAGGATGATAATCCTCTCTGATTGAAAGATGGAGCTGATTACGAGGCAGTACAAGATACAGAACATCGTGGTATCAGATTACAAATGGTAAAGACACAGAGTGATTACCGTCATTGAATACACGCTTACTGTGGCCTAAGATAGCCAGTGCTGTCTGGTAAGGAACAATCAATATCCATTACACAGTGGGTAGTGTGTGGCGGGAGACTTGTGTGAGACATACATGGGCCGATCAACAACATGCTCCATGTAATTTTTATTTCAAGACATTAATATACCTCCAGGTTGCACAGTGCATTGCACAGTGGTTATAGTGTACAACACAATGTAATTTCTAAAGAAATGGTGATTTACAAAACATTTCAGTGCAATAAGTTGATGGAGATCATAATATTAAATCTTTTTCACATCAATGAAATGTATGAAAATGTAGCACTGAAAGGGAGCAGGAACTGCACCTCTCCTTTCAGTTGATCTTTAACTGGTTTCCATGGTTACCATGGAGGAGGCTGATCCATTTTCAGGAGGTGGAAGCTAATGGTTCTCAATGAGCTGAACTGTAAGCGTGTGACAGGGGATGTTGTAAAAATGCAAATGTATCACAGACCATGCAGAAGAATACTGTTAGAGGGAAATTGGAGCATGTGCCACAGCGCTTGCTTCAAACCCCAGATTAGCTGCTTATCTACAGCACTTTGTGAGGCAGAATTCATGCTTGTTGCAGAGTAATAGCATCCCAGTTTTCCTGCAGTAGAATCAAGGATAGTTTTCTTTGAGATAATGCAAACATTCCACAGCAATACATACAAATTTTTGTAGTTTAAAGACTGTTTCACTTTCAAAGTATAGGCTAATTACTTAAGATTAGACAGAAAATAACCTACAACATTTTAGTGTTGGCGGTTACAGAAGTCTATAAAGAAGATCAGTCTGTTAAAGTGGTTTCAGCATTCTTTGAGGACCACATCACCATACAGGCACATGTGGATGCAGCCGATTTTGAGGACCTTACAAACACATTTTTTAAAAATAATAAAGTAAAAACTGTTGTCAAAATTTTTTTATCTTGGCTGCCTATGAAGTCAAAAATCATAACAACGCTCTCCTCGCTTTTCACTTAACCTTAAAATAGCATTGTTGCACCGATGCAAAATACTAGGCAGATTTAAATGGATTTTGAGGTCATGAATGTTATTCTGAGGAATAGAACCATTTGAGATAATCCCCTGTTTAATCCAGACCTTATCAGACCTCTGCTGTCTGATCTCTTTCCCATCTTTCCTGCTCTTTTACGAGTGGAACTTGTCGTCCATTCAGATCAGCCACAATCCAACTTCAAACTGAACTCAAATTGGCCCAGTTTCATCCCACACATCCTTCTCTTTCTTGCTCTAATTTAAAAAATTTTAATAATATGTGCAATCTCTCATTTTCTCTGTAACTCCTCTTTCATAGTACGGATGTGACCTGGCATGCAGGGCCCGGTGGGCACTCCCAAGCCGAGCTTAAATCCCACTGTATGCACTACGGCGATAAAGCTGCTGCTCCACATTAGAGATCTGTCCTCAATTCTTCCGCTCCCTCTCTCAGCGATTCACATTCAGCTGTCAAGTTGTGAGAGGTAATAAGCTAAAGAAAGTAAGAATGCTAGTGAAAACAGAAAAATGATGAGAAACGGACTTGCAGCTTTTCTTGGGTTGAGATCATGGTCTTTGGAAGATGCACGCACAGTCGCAGCTGAGGGGGTATTATTGAGCAACCTGATGACTTTTCTACTCTGTGAAAAACTTCTCTTAGTTCTTTCATAGTCAGCAAATGGGCAGTGAAAGATGGATGTGTGACTGTAAAGAATTCTGATGAAAGCACTTTGATAAGCTTGCCAAGAAGCGTACACCACAAAAAAAAACCCTCCGTTGTGCTGCCAAATGTCTCATACACCAAAGTTTCTGAAAAAGAACACAAAGTCAATGGCACATTTGATTATGGTAAGTTTGAATGCACAGCAAAGATATGATGTTCCACTGGGACACCTCTCAAGCTTGAGTAAAATGCAAACTGACAACAACTCTAACCTCACCTTGTCAAAACCACAAGATGGAGACCCAAAAGAGACGTGGGTCCGTAGCGTAGCCACTGATTAGCTTTTACTTTCATACTAACCAGTTTAAACTCTTTTCCTACCCGTTAGCCAGGTTGTCGTCGTCATCATCCGGCAAGCTCTTTCCTTGAAGGTCGGTGTCGCTCAGGTAACCGGACTTGAGATCGGCATCCTCGGCATCGAGGCCTTCGATGAGCTCGATGCGAGACGTGCTGCTGAGACGACTGGAGCAGCGGGCGGGCATTGTGTGGGCCGTGTACTGGGAAGCGCTCTTGCTGCTCTGGTACCCGCCGCCCGTGGAGGATGGGGCATCGCCGGCTTGAAGGCGGGGACTGGACTGACCGTGGCGCCAGGAGAGAGGTGAGGAGCGGTTGGACAGACTGGATATGCTGCGAGCATTGGTGTCATCGCTGTCGTAGCCCACATTACTGCTGTCCAGGCAGCTATAGGGACAGATTTATTTGAGAAAATAAGTGGCACAGAAAATCACAAAAGTCTGCTTGAGCCAAAAGCAGATTATACCTACTTTGAAAGGAAACCCAACTGAGTTGCTCTTGACACACATACGATAGTTTTGTCCTTTTATCTTCAGGGAATAAAGCCTGAAGACTTTCTGCTCAGAACTTGAAGACAAATATGGAGATGACCCAAAATCTCTGTCTGATATGGCTCATTCCTTTCTGTCTTTGTCTGTCATGTCATACACACACCTAAAAATACAGAGTCGACATGCTAGTTCTCAAGACTTTGAGTATCTTAAATTTTCCTGTTCCCTTTTGAAAGTAGGTCAGGGTTAGAAATGCCCACCAAATGGCTGGGAGCATCTTCTGCGTCTGCAGATTGCATAACCAAATGAACCGAGTCACTCAAATAAATATTGCAAAGGCTACGACCATGTGACTATTTTTATCCAGTTCATGGATAATTTACTTGGACAGCCTGACAATTTCTACAGGTTTTGTCAATAGATGGCTTTCCAGTTCATAAGTGAATTATCGGAAGTGCTCTATTTAAACGCTGTGAAAACGAAATGAGAGTCAGAGTTGTTTCCATTGTATAATTGAAGTGAATAATATAGGCAGTGTCACTGAAGAGTGGTGGTACGTAGAGCAAACTGGTGATAGTGTACTGCTGTGGATGTAGTGGTTATCTAAACATCTAGAAAAAAGGTCAGTTGAGGCTATTCATATCTGGGATATACTGTAATATGGAAGGTACCTGTCAGTAACATGAATTTACTGTGAATCAGCTAAAACAGGAAACACTTAACATTTTTATCTTTGCCTAGCCAAAAATTACGCCCAATTTCATAATTCTCATTCATTTTACTTCATAGGGTTAAAGCTGATGCAGCATGAAAAAGGAAATGATAAAAGTGGCTCTTTACAGAGTGCTTGATGCCAGGTGTTTTTTATTGTATCACAGGTGGAGGGATGAGTAATGAACCTACTACGGTTAGGGAGATGTGCATGCAGTGCAGCCATGTCCAGAATGTTATAAGACACACTAACTGGCCATCTTTTAGTTAGACCTCAACATGAATACTGCCTTGGCCTTCTGTCAAAGATTTCTACAGCTTTTGTTTTTTGTTTTGGTTTTTAAGCTGTGTTTTTTGGCGATGTAGTTTGTCTGTCTGTGTGCAACATCACTCAGAAAGTTATTTTTGGGACCCCACGTTCTCATGTGCAATACCTGCCAAGGTGGTGGAGAAATGAGAGAGGCAAGAGCCTGTAGGTCTTCTGAATACAGAAAGACAAAATAAAATGTAATGGCCAACCAACTGGACATTG
>JAVQJG010042726.1:0-35202 GCA_036024015.1 Craterocephalus amniculus | reverse complement strand
TGTAGTGGTTAGCACTGTGGCCTCACAGTGAGAAGGCCGCCGGTTCAAGTCCCAAGTCGGTCGGAGCCAGATTCCGGCTGAGGAGGGGCTTGGAACTGTGGCCTTCCTGTGTGGAGTTTGCATGTTCTCCACGTGTATGCGTGGGTTCTCACCGGGTCCTCCGGCTTCCTCCCACTGTCCAAAGACATGCATGTTAGGTTAACTGGGCACTCTAAATTCTCCCTAGGAGTGAGTGAGTGAGTGTGTGTGAATGTCTCTCCATGTCGCGCCTGCGACAGACTGGCAACCTGTTCAGGGTGTACCCCGCCTCTCACCCATTGACAGCTAGGATAGGCTCCAGCACACCCGCGACCCACTTGGATTAAGCGGTTCAGAAAATGGATGGATGGATAGTGGTTTGTGATGTTCAAACTCCAATTCTGAGTTTTGCTCATATATGGGTCATACAAGTGACCCTAATGGTCTCACCTGCACATAAGACTATTTTTCTCTGTATTTACTCAACTTGTCATACTCTCTTGTCTTAATATGGTAAAGTCTTGAAAGATAAGTATCTAAATAATGTCCCTCATACAGAAAGCTCTTTCGCTACATGGGAGGTGCTTTACACAGTGAGGAAAAATGCAATTAGATATTTCTTTTCCATCAGTCAGGGGTCAGACAGCACAGTCTTAGGTGTGTTTTTTTGTGTTTGAGGAAGACTGACAGCCCTGACAGTTTTGGCAGTTATAAGATTATGAGGAAGACATTCTGATTGATGCTTCTAAGCAGGCGGCAACCCCAAGATTAAACACTCTGGTAGTCCGTCAACACACTCAGACACACACAGATGTGTTTTCATTGTCTTGGAGCCATCATCTGAGAAAATATTCTTACCTAACCATAACCATTACTAAGATGTGGTCTTTACACTACCCTTAAACCTTGGTCAACAATGTCCTTAAAATCTATACAAGAAAATAAGTTTGATCCCAGAAACATATCCACATCATGAGCCATCAAAATACACATAAATCGTCAGAATGTAATATAAAAGAAGTTTAAAAGAAAAACCAAATATCCTGCAATAAATCGATACAATTTATTCAACTGACCTCACATTTACAACTTTACTCTGGGAGACACCGCATAAATGAATAAAGAAAGAAAGAAAGAAATTACTAAATAAATAAATAGACAAACATTATCTTTAATGCTGGATTTAAAAGTAGGCTAATTTGTTCTTATATATATTTTTGTTTAATATATATATATATATATATATTTATACATTTATCACACAAAAATACAGCATTTTTTTTCTACAACATGGAGACAAATATATCATTCCAGCAACTGGTGCTGATTTTTTTCTTTGTGTGTGTGTGTGTGGATGGACCATTGCTGCAAAACACTCGACTGATAAGACGGGCCCTTTTTACATTCAATTCAAAAAGCTGTAGTTGTGATATCATCAGTCCTACTAGAGGGTCAGGTTGGGTTTTAGTCTGGCTATACCTCAGCGGATATGACTGCATATGTCCTCCACACTCCAGCTATGGCACTAAAATGCTAACTGCAAGGCCATCTTGCCAGTTTAATTAAGAGATTTGAGTTGGCTTCACTCAATTCAATCAATGATGCATTTACAGTATCAACTATCATGTCTTTAAACAAAACAAGCATGTTTGGTAGACATTGCGCTAATCCTTCAACTGTTAGAAAATAGATTGATCAAATATTATCCTGATTCATAATATTTAAGGATGGAGAAACAGCAGAATCAATATTTATATCATGTCTTCTGATTCATCAAAACTTTTAAAACGCAGCCTCTGACTAAAGTGCAGCCACAACTCTTTCATAGAGGATGCTGCAGGAGATCTTATTGGTTTGTGGGCATTGGACTGAACCACGTGATGCGGCAGAGGGGGGACCATGTTACACTTGTCATAATATTCAAAAAATATTCAAATATATTTTCCTACTGGGCTGGATTTGTTGCGACCAAAATATCTTTCTACATCCCAATGACAGAAGTTAAGTAAAACTAATATTTTGCAGAAAAAGACAAGCAGAGATGTTTCTTTAACTGATTCAAAGTAAATGCATCAAGCTATAATGTAGCTGTAACAAGCTTGTAGAATTTGTTGAGATCACAAGAAAATAAATATCAAGAAAGGAAAAACACTAATCACCTTGGCCATATACAGGAGAAAATGTAGAAAGGTTGCTGTAATTCTTACTTTTAAATTGAATGCAATGTAATTATTTAAGGAAGTCAGCTTGTTTTGGACATATCTCCCCTTGTAAGAGAAAACAGCAGATTTTACTTACTCAAATGAACTTCTTGTATTTTGTGGTGTGCACCAATATTTTAATTTGAAAATTAAATGAAAAAGCACTTTTTTGGTGCATCTGTTAAGAAGTATTACCCAGTTTATATTTCAACTGAAAACACTTTAGTCCCTTTGGCTGCTTTTTTCCTGACACAGATTTTTCACCATTGACCTTTTGATTAAGGCAAGTCCATAGATTCAAACAGACACCAACAAAGCACAACAAAGCTGATGAGGTGGAAGCACAGTGAAATCAACAACACAATAGTAACAATTAAAAATGTCAAATATCTTCTTCACTCAGATTTTCTGTGTCTGGTAGTGTAAAGCAGCTAGACCTGTGACCATGTAAAAGGTATTTCTATATGAGAGTGACTAAAATTCATTTTTCAGCACTGTGTATAACACACTCAGATAAACTGTCATGAACTGTTGTTTCGAACCTCTGTGCAACATTAATTAAATGTCTTGTGGGCTAATCGACTTGGGGCTGGATCAATAATGACCGGTGATACTAACACCATCCTGGGAAGAACAATCATTTCCTGTCTTTGTGAAACTGCTGTGACTGGCCAGTCGATACAACTTTAGGATGAGCAAAGAAACCATCTGACAGACACATATACACTACGTCAAAATATCTTGCGTGAGATAATGTTGAACGATGGTGTTATCAATGACTCTACTGCGCTGATAATTTTAAAAGCTCAATCTTATGTCCTAATGGTTTTACCATAATAATTGTGATGATTTAGCAGATTTTAGATTCAGATGAAAACTTTGAAGCAGCCATGAGATTTTTGCGATCTTTACTGAGTAGATCCTGTTTTTGCTGTAAAATCAGCTCTCAGGACAAAGATAACCTGGCTGTTGGGTTGGTGTCCTTGTAGCTCACAGATGTCATCAGATCACATCAGCTCTGATTTTCAGAGTCCCCCCTCATATCCTACCACCCCCTTTAAGGTAGTACATAACCTTTAAAAACCATTTGTTTTTGCCCAAGCAACATGTCTGTTCAAAGCAAAAAGAGTCAAAACTGGGCTCATACCCCTAAGAAAACCAGAAACAAACCTGGTTCTGCTGTTATGCTGCTGTTTCAGAGGCTTTTATGTTAAATGATGAAGACATTTACCTTCTATTGACTTGCACTAACATGCACATGTGGCAGGATTGGCTGCTGCAAAGTTTAGTCAGATTTCTTTCTTTGGTAAAAATGCCAATGCACAATTTAACTTTAAACAGCAAATAGCTGTTTGTGACACTATTTTACACTTTAAATATCCGATCAGTACTGAAGCGCAAATAGTTATGTTTTACCCAATGTGTTACGTCCATGTGGGTCCCATAAAGGGTTGAATTTGGGCTGCAGGTAAGGAACCCAAGGGGGTTTGTCTGCAGTTTCCACCTTAGCTGTGTTTGCCCATATGGGTTTCAAATTAGTTCTTTCGATTAAATTTGGGCTACGCGGGTACTGAGTAGGTATGGGCTTGAACTGTGCAAATTTTGCTGGTACTATGTGGTTTCAGTTACAAAGGACCCATATGTGAAACCCTTGTTGGCGAACACAAGTGAGGCAACTGTGGAAACTGTGGAAAATCCCAGTTGGGTCCCTAATCTGCAGCCCAAAATTAACCCTTATAGGCTCTACAGGGACATGCTGACCGGGAAACCCTGTTCTTCATTTCTAGTTCTCTTTAGCTAAACAAATGAGTTTCTTCAAATAAAAAGTGCAGGATTTTGTAGCTAATTAGTCAGATTCTTCCCCAGCGGTTGGTGAAAACAAAAAAGAGGATGTAGAGGTAATGTACATAATGCACCAGATGTCATCACACAACTTTACTTGAACTACACCTACTTGCACCACACAGAGGGAGAAGGAAACCATCTCAATAACTGGGTTGTTTGACTTGCTTGATAACACGTTTGAATTGGGGCAAGAGCTGCTGTAAAATGGTAATAACTCAACTAGCATTTCATGTGTGCACTAGTACTAACTTGACAGAAAAATGTGTAACTGCACTAGGGATAAATGTTGGCTACCAATCACATCCTCAGAGTAACATAAAAAAATACATTTGTACAGAAAGTGACTTAAGTTTAGAAGTTGCCTCTATATATTTTCAGATAAATGTTATTATTGTTGTTTTGACTGTTGGGTTAAATTACATGACAGACCTAAATTTCACCTGCATGGTGGATTTTGAACTATAATTTCATCCCTGTTTACAGTTTTCTATCCCATAGTTTGAGTGAAACATAAACAGTAGAAGAATGTGGGTTGGGGTCTTTGTCACTGTATCTTCACCAAAAAGTCTCTCTTTGAAGAACAATCAGGCCTCCTGACTGTTTATGATTTCAGGCTTTGCCTCATTAATTTTCCAAACATACAAACAAAGTATATATAAATATCAGGAAATAGATTTCTGGTCAGATGTTTATGTTCATGGTCCATAAATTCCCTCAATGGTTCAACATAGCAGCCATGCTGAACATTATCCTACTAGCATGGCTGTGTCTAGATGTTAGATGGAAAAGAAACACTGGTGCATACCTTACATTAGACATACCCATGAACCCACTCTCAACTAATATACATGCCATACTAATGTTGCTGAGTTATCCATCAGTTTGGCATGTTAAAAGGTAATATCAGCGTTGCATTCTTCATCGATCGCCGTTTGCTATGACAATAAAGGGATTAAGATCAAGTTGAAAGCATAACATAAATTTGAAAAATTCTAGTGATGTTCAAGTTAAAACCAGATGATAACCTGCACTTCATTACAATGTGTCTCTCTGTACAACATATGTCCTAAAAAATATTATTGCTCTATCAATAAAATTTCTCTACGCAAACTCAAAACTCAAAGTCTGCAAAAACCTTCCAGGACCTTTCTCTTTCAGCCACTTTGTAGTCAGACATGCGTATATGCATGTACAGTGACATGCATATATCATACTCTGCAGACGTAGACACAGTATTTTGGTTAGATATTGCACTACTCTCATGACCCACATCTGACATCCTAATGCGCTGTCCATTGATACTTCCTCCGATCACAGTAGCAGCATCTAAATCATAATGGTTGTAGTGGTTGTAGATTCACAGTCATGGTCAGAAAACACACGAATGACTATGGGATGCTTTGCACAACTGATTGAGTCAGTGTCTTCAGACAAAGAATGAACAGAGAGAGAGAGAGACAAAAAAAGGAGGCACCATTTCACCATCATTAAACAAACTTGTGGAGTCACTTGGAAGCCAGAGCAGATTTCTGCTGACTCAGCTTCCAGTGTGGCAGTAGCAAGTTTCCTGAAAAAATGCTGATGCCCCGCTGACTTTTCCTTCCTCTTCACATTGCTTAGTTCAAGTTTTCTTTGTGCCTTTGTCGTTTAGTTGTCACTGTGGAAAGATTCCGGGCTTGATGCGGCATCATCACTTAGGACCTCAGTGTTGGTGAAGATCCCGGCGATCGAAGCTCCCAGCACTTGGTTGACGGGAGCCATCTCTGAAAGAATGATGTTGTCGTGATTGGTCACCAGAGTTGTCTTGTCCATGATCTCCTTGCTATGCTTGGACACCACGGCATCCAGGAAGTCATACTTGTGTGACAGCATGCCGCTTTCAAACAGGTACTTCGCCAGGTAAGAAAAGGCCACGTTTGCCAAAAAGGACGCCACCATGGATACCGACTTGTAGGGGAACCTCTGCTGGACGAAGTACTCGACATCTCCAGTGAGGTGATGGATCCTCTGCTCCGTCACCCAGCCGGGGTAATAGATGAACGGAGGGAGTTTTAGGTAGGGCTCCCCTCCACCGATGCGAAGTAAAAGACCAAAGAAGTAGCCCGCCACAGACCCATAGGTGTTGGTACCCTTGACAAATAAGACACTGAGCAGCTGGGGGAAAATGATGACATACACAAGATCGGAGCTTAGGTACCACAGGCCGTACACAGATCCTGTTAACAGTGCCATAGCTGTGGCGAGAGCTCCAAATACAAAGATGGTGAGGCGCATCACCCAAACAATCTCACGATCTGAGGCCTGAAGGAGAGAAGAAAAACTTGTCGTGACAACTGAATACAGAAGCTGGCGACTTAAAAGTTAGTTCAGTGACGTTGGCATAAACTGAAGAGATACAGGTGCTCCTCGGGAAATTAGAAAATGCTGGAAAAGTTGTTTTATTCAGGCAATTCAACATAAAAGGTGAAACCAATACATTTTATGCAATAAGTACAGATGCAAGAGTTTACTTTTAGAGGACTTACATTTTTTAATTTTAAATCCATCTTTTATTGATTTCAAGAAATATGCAAATTTTCTGATCTTTTTTATTTGAGGTTTTCTGAAGCTGCAAATCCTAATCAGCAAAATATAAACAAATAAAAGCAGAAATATTTTGATTTGCATACTATTTGTCTATATGTGTACATTTCATCTGTGAAGTTAAGATACAAAAATGCATGCACTTATTCAGGATATTCTCATTTTCATTTATCTGTAACTTAACTTCAAAGGTTAAATGTACATATATAGACAAATATTGTACAAATCAATATATTTCCGCTTTTATTTTTTCATATTTTGCTGACAAGGATTCATAGCTTCAGAAAACCTCAAATTAAAAAACTCAGAAAATTTGAATATTTCTTGAAAATCTATTTTTAAAAAAAAGTTTTTAAATTAACAAAATGTCAGTCCTCTGAGAGTAAACAATTGGATCTGTACTTAGTACATGAAATATATTGGTTTCACCTTTTCCAGTATATTGAATTGCCTGAATAAAACAACTTTTGCAGCATATTCTAATTTTCCAGGTAGCACCTGTATTACTCAGTAATGTTATTGCTGTTCTTACCGACTGCCGAAAGGCAAGCTGGTAGATATTTCTGGCAAACATGGAGCTGGCTGACAGTATGGAGGAGTCTGCAGATGACATGACGGCAGCCGACACCGCCCCAAGACCAAAGAAGGAGATGTAGGGCGGGCAGAGGTGCTGAAGCACAATGGGAAGGATCATGTCTGATTCATCCTTATCCTTCGGAGGGAGGGGGCCGTAAGAAGTTTTGTTCCAGTCTGAAAAAACGGTAGAAATCAAGAAAAATACAAACAACAAAAACTTGTATCAACTAACAACGAAACACACTGTAACTGAAGGTGAACAGGCTGTACTTGGCACTTGTTCCTATTTCAAGATCAGCAACATTGTGTTCTTGGCCAACCTAAATGGACTGAGATCAGCGTTTTAGCTTTTATACTGATCCCCTAAGCTTTCAGCCAAAGAAACCTGATTATAAGACTCCCTGTGGAGACATGTTTTAGTTGCTGAGAAACAAAAGGGCTTCATGCGTCTGTGTGCTGAAATGCAACAGAGTTTCTCAATTTCTGATGCTTTCTTTCCTCCACTACTCACAAACAGTGGCTGATCCGATCTGGTTCTACGTGAAACAGCTACACAAGAACAAGATTAATTAGCTCCTCTTCAGATGTAATATTCACTGAACGGGCACGGTTCGATGGCTCTCTGCTCTGCCCCTCATGAGAGGATCCGTCTGCTGCTTACCCTCCAGACACGGTGTGAGACTATACGCTGCCCACAAATGCATGGTGCTGTCTTTGATCACACTTTGCTGTTTGAATAAAGGATAAAATTCCTGGATTTTTTAATTGCCTTGTGATGTTTCATTAACTGTCCAATCCATCTGTGTGTTGGTCTGTGTGTATGCACATCATTCATAGATCAGTGTCTGATTTGAGCAATCCAATTCACCAGCTGTAAACCAGTCATTACACAGTCTCTATGAAGCCCAATCCACATGTGGCTTTATCGGTCATCCACAATCACTTCTTTGGGGCACTATGTGTCAACTCAATGTTATGTGTTAGCAAAGTTTTCTCCCATTTTCAATTGCCTTAAAGCTGAGATTAGTTTAAATTGCTACCCATCCACTTCTCTCACCAGCAGGAAGATTTAAAACTAAATAAATGAAGATGAGGTGGTCCTACCTGTAATTCTACTTTGTTTTAGTCCCTTCTGAGTAGGTCTGCTAAGCTTTTATGCTAATATCTTGTATTCTGCAGAGTTTTGAGCAAAGTTTTTACCATAAAGTGAAGCAAAATGTCTCAGAATCATATGTATCAAATATGATATGTTTGGCTTTGTAGGGTTAATCTGGAGAACTGACAATGAGAGGCTGAATTATAGTACAAAAATTATCTTCTTGACTTGTGCTCTTTGAATTAGTTCTGGTCACAGCCTGATTTTTACTCTATGAATTGTTTAAATGTTGATCATGTTGATGTTTGTGCAGGTTAACATATACGGATAAATAAATACCTTTGTGATAATCTCATTTTATCATGTCATTTATTTGAAATGTTTTAGCTTTGCTTTCACGGACGGCATTTTGAAGCCCCAGTTACAGTTTCTCTCATGACCACTAGAGCCCACATTGTCTTTGAATAGAATTATAGGTCGATATTTACTACATGACCAAAGACAGCCTAATCTGGTTATTTTGAGCATCACTGATAAAAGTCACATAACTTCACTGCTTGTGTGATAATGCCTCTTAAAGGGATAACACTTCATTTGTTCTAACAGGGTAACCAAATATACACAACAGAAAAAATTTGTATTTGTTCTACTAATACAGCTTTAAATGTAAATACACATGGCTGTGCTTTTTGGTGCGTGTGTGGGAGTGAATTTACCCGTGGAAGCCCCTATGGCTCCTATGAGGACCGACGGGACGGCCATGACCAAGCAACCGAAGGCGGCAAGGAAGGAGAGAACCTGAGCGTAGGTAGCTGAAGAGGCAGAAAGAACCCGTTGAAAATAGACCTGCCAGGGAATCCCCCCCAACATCTAGAAACAAAAACATTATCGTAAATACAGACTCTCAAAGCATTAATAAGTAATTTAAATTCTATCAAACGATGTCTGCACCTGAATTAAAACTGAATTTCTTGTACTTATTTTTTGATTGTAATACTGACAGCTTGAATGAAATGGTGTGTATCTGGAATGTAATTTATACAGTCCTATGATGAATATTGACAAAAATGTTACAGCTTACCAACAAAAAGAAGTTGTCCGCCCACAGCCAGTTATCCTCGGGGTTAATTTTTCCCAGCCAGGGAGATTGATAGATTTCCTTTCTTGCTGTAATACTGATGTCCGACACGGCCGGGTTGGAAAGGGCAAAAGGCACACTAATCCACTGAAGAAGGGGATGGAATCATAATGAAAATGTTACATGATAGTTTGCTTTTATTCCACAAAATAATCAATTTAATGTTACAATCAAATTGACATGTATGCCTCTTAACAGTATCTTACAGTTATGGAGTTGAAAAGTCTATGGGGTAGATGTTGAGCCAAAACTTACCAAGCCCAAAAAGATGCAGAACAGCTGCACCACATCAGTGTAGGCGACGGAGTAAAGTCCTCCAACAAGTGTGTAGAAGATGGCTATCAGTGCCGAGATAATCACTGACATGTTGATGTTGATGTCCACGATCACACTGAGAGTAGCACCTGCACAGCATCATAAACATCCAGATTTAAATCAAAATCTGCCCTCAGATCTGAGGATGTGTTGATCTAATTTCATAATGAGTTTAAAAAGAAGACACACTTAAATGATGGAGGTGGGGATCCCACCTAGGGACCACTTACCTAAAGCAGACAAAATGGCTGCAGACCAGAAGATTTCCCCCATGAGTGCCGGGATAAAAAGCAAGCCCCCCATCCTTTTCCCATACAGCTGCTGGAACGGGTCCAGCATGGTGACATATCCACGTGATCGCATGGGTTTGGCAAAGAAAAGGCCACCTGTCAGACAATGAGGCAAAGCAGACACTGACATTATTTATTCTATTATTCATTAATCCCACATTTTCTCACAATGTAACACAAACCATCATGCATCATTACAGTAATTTAAAAAAGTAGTAGCCTATAGGCACAAAACAGTAGTGAAATTTCTTCTAGTTGTCATATGTTCAATAAACTTGAAAAAAAAAAATATAGCACTGAGTACCACACTATTGATTTGATATTGTCTTTTAAGAATACAGTAATAGTTTACTGCAACCTACGTCCTTTTCACTTTATTTCTTTTCCCCAATGGCCCTTTAATTGCCCCCATTACAGTATGATTAGGAAATTCAGGAGCAGGAAATCTTACCTACTACTAGGCTGAGGGCATAACCAAAGGGTGCCTGTGCCCAGGCCAGGCCGTAGTCCGGAAGGTAGACATATTCCGCTGTTCCGTTGATGTAACCCCCACCAACCCACGTGGCTAAAGGAATAGAAGAAACTTATCTTGATGAAGTAAAAGACTATCTGTTTTAAAATCTTATTTTAGAGTACCTGACAAACAATACATGGAATTTAAAAAGATGCGGTGGCGAATTAATCCGTGCGTAAACAATAGTGGTGAAATTAATCATTTTCTTTGGGATCTCGTGATTTCAAAACGCGGTCACTGCGCTTGTTGAACAGTCATCCACGAGCACAGAATGAATCAACTCACCGGTCATTGTAAATCCACCAACGAACAGCCCGATGTCCCTTCCCCCGACCATAATACTCTCGCTCCGGTCTCCGCTTTCACCAACCCCAGAGTTCTTATTCTTCCACGCAGCCCATATCCCCACGAACAGGATCAAGACATAGAAGATCACGATTGCCACGAGACCCTCAGCGTGGAATGCCATCTTCTTCTAGTCTGCTTCCCGCCAAGATCAAGTGCTACTGGATGCAGGCTGGAAACTCATGGAGACAACTTAGAAGAAACAGAGGAAAAGATAATACCCAATTAACAGTTTGCCTTTTGATGCAACACACACACATAGGCTACATATATATGGGCGTGTACATGGTCTATAAAATAATGCAAATCAAGCCCAATTAGTGCAAACATCCATGTTTTTGTCGGGCACAAAAATCCTGATTATTAAGTGTGGCAATGCAACATGGAACATGTCAGTGACCTGGAGTTCCTGATAGGCTACATCCCTTTAAAATCAGCAAAATTTTACTTCTCAGTTTCGTGGAGAGAGACCACGCCTTGACTATTCAACGGCAACTGCTTTTTCAAATAGTCTGATCGTACAAAATAGTCCAGACTTCACGGCTTTTATGCACAGTTCCTTTAAAGTTCTCACAAATATACAGCTGTGAAAATTTAATTTCCTCTCCTTCAGGTGATTCTAAAGCACTTTCAGCCAAATCCTTGTAAAATGCAGAAAAAATGTAAACAAAACATATGCTTTACATCAATTCAGAACTCAATAAATTTGCGATAGTCCTGCACAGTGTGGTTTGAGAAAATACATTTAAAAGCCAGCGTCCGTCAAAAAACACATGTAGCCGATTCCCCAAATCTGAAGTGATAACAAAAAAAAACAAACCAACAAAAAACAGAAAATTACTGGCACATCCCTGCTCAGCGAAAATAGGCTACTGAGAAAAATATGATCACATTTGGAAGTATCCAAAAGCCATGAAACAGAAGCTGACAGTATAGAGTTGAATATCAAGCCCATGTTTTACGCGCACTTTACGGATTCACTTAACTGGATTCTTTTCGTCACTTTTGTGCCATTTTAACTAACAAATACCAGTAAAATATTTTCTCAATTATAAAAATTGACAGACATTACCAAACAATATTTTCAAAATATGATCCGACATATCTTGGTCTTTAGTAGACCTGCGCGCTGAAAAGTGTGTCCTTACTTCCCAAACACGGTGCACCGTCCAAAAACTGCCTACCATAACCCGAAAGAGGTCCTAAACAAATCGTCTGGCATCTGAGACCAAACTGCTGCTTTCAGCCTGGATTTTTCGGCTTCCAATGGCCCTTAGCGGTCCATATTGCTTTATTGATTCCACTTTAAATCATCTGTCACATTTGTTAAATTCAGTCACAATCAGCCACAAGTTCAACGGGATTATTGTTTCTTAAAAGTGGCAATAGCTTACCTTTCCTTTGAAGAAACAGATCTAAACAGATCAGAAGAGCCGAGTTCTCCAAGCCTAATAATGAAAAAGTCTTACAAGTGTACAGGAAAAAATAATACGATGCCACTATGTAACCCTCCTGGACGAGCAAACACAATTCACCTATGTTGTTTTTTTTTTATCTCAACAATGCTGGCCGGGAAGAGACGCACGGAGGGGAAGAGCAAGGGAGGGGGAGAGAGTGGAGGCGGGTGGAGATGAATGGGAGTGGTGGGTTTATTGGGTGCTGTCAGGGTGGGTAGATGGTGGATGAATGTCTTCCAGGGTAGGACGAAAATAGCACCTAATAGAGAGTGGCATGACGCACAAGCTCTCCGGAAAAGCTTTCCAATATCGTAATATCGTATTGGCAGGGGAGGAAACCTTTACTCTGCCAGGTTACATTTTAGGCCTGATTTAAGATGTTGCGCAGGTTCCTGCTTGCCTCGTGATGGAGGCTGGCTGTAATGTACTATTGTTGAGGATCCACCTTGCAATTATATGATCCACTTTTCAGTCTTTTTTCTCCAGGTTAAACAGTTAGAGCAAGTTCTGTCATGAGCAAAACGACTTGACAAATATAAGAGAAAGCGGTATTTTTTTGTTATTTGTACACTTAAGTTTATGCTACGTGTTTATTTCGAGAGAACTGCCTTCAATCTATCAGTGAATCACTACAAACCAAAAACATCCTCCATAACCAAATCACTTGTTTTCTTTACGAAGCCAGATCGCTGTCCATGGTGCTGAACTGATTAAAATTTCCTTTAGCATGGGATGATGAAATGCAGAACTGCTGTTATTAATACTCTGGGAAATTGTTTAAAAACATCGATTTTTTTAAGTTGGGAACTTCAAACGATTAGAAATACTGAAAGGAGAGTTTTAGAACAACTATTTCAAAGTAAAAGGAAAAAGACTGTTTGGAAAAAGTGTCCTTTTTCACATTGTTTGAAAAAGGCCTTTCATTCATGTGAGATGCCTTGAAAGTTTTTTTAATCCAGGAAGAGGGAATAAGTTCACATAAAAACTTTTAACGCCCAGTGTAGTCAACACAACAATGAAATCATTAAATGGAAGATGTAGCTGCAGTATGTTGTTTAGCTCACTTCCATACAACATTTGGCTCTAATAAGGAAGTTTTCTTCCTCATTTTTATTTTCCTCATCAAACTTTACATTTTACTCATTTTTCCAGAGCACTTCAGTAGTTCAAAGAAATTATTTCAATTACTAACTAGATGCTTTCACTGAAGTCATTCTTTGTTCATTTTCTTTTCATTTCCTTTCTATAATTTATCTTCTTGAGGCAAATTTACTACTGACTGCTAGAAATAAATTAAGTGCCTCACCTGAATGTTGACGCATCCTTTAATTTAATGTCTTTGCAGCTGACAGTCTGTCAGACAGAGGGCACCTCTAATTGGAGGGTTTTCCACAAAGGAAGCCTCAAAAACATTTCCATTGTGTTACAGGTGGTTAGACAGTCAGTGGGGTGACAATAATTCTGTACTCCACATCCCTAAGTCAATAAAAAAACAAAAAACAAAAACAAACCCTGATGGTACTCAGCTCATAAATAAGTGCCAAATATTCAACAGAGTAAAACGCTGCAGTCTGGAAGAATATGAGGTTCTTCTGACTACAGGAAAAGCCCGGATTCTAAGAAAAGAGTGTTGTCGCCATCCAGTGGCTCTGTCAAGCTTAACACAAATCTCTATTGAGCATTCAAAGAAAATGAATGAGCAGCAAATATGAAAATTCTGGTTTGACAGGGCTGTACAGTCCAGCCTGCAGCTCTGATTTTCAGCACAAGCATCACTCTGCAATTAATTTTTTACATGTAAGAACATTAGCTGCAATAAAACATTTAAAACATTCATCTAAAAAGCAACTTTCTCACAAATGTTTGGCTTTTAATTGTAATGTTGTTATCAAAGCCTCTGTGGTCTCAGCAAGTCTGGCTTGATGATAAGTTGAAACATGGAATAAAAGCATCACTACCCTTCATTACAGACCGATGATGGTTTACATTCTTTACATCAGATTTGTTTAAAGTTTCTGAAGTATTTGTAAGAACCAAACTAGAGGACAGACTTCAACAAGCAAGTGATAGTCTTCTAATGTGACTGTTTGCGTTGCTGTTTGACATTTTCCTGTAGCACATCGCCACCTTGTGGTCCCTTAGGCCCATTGCAGCAGCACAGGTGGTTTCAGTTCTTTTCCGTACCAACACAGTTCAGATGTTCACTGGCCTCTCAGTTTGGAAGAAAGGGTTTGCAGTTTATCAAATATCCTTCAATAACTACATTTTGTTTTTATTTTCAAAGAAATGTGATCTAGAGATCACTTAAAAAACAAAGTAATTAAAAAACTAAGTTGTCACAATGTTCAGGTCAATGCAGATCCATCTACAGGATGCAGGTTCTGTGAGCATATTGTTAGTGCGTCTGCAGCCTTAAACATAGTTGTTGAGCCTGTAGCCGTTGCTGGATAAGGAGCAAAGTGAGGGTGCATGATTGTCTTTTAGGGCCTCAGGAGGTCTGTAGAGCGGAGCAGGAGGATGAATGTTGTTGAAGACAGGGGGAGGTGATGACAGTTGACTCCTCTGCACATGTCGAGGGGTCCGCAACCCGTCGCCTCTACTGCTCCAGCACAGCACCAGCCCCCCGGTCAGACTGAGGCAAGCAGAGGCATAGCCGAGATAAACAGCCAGGCCGATCTCATACTTCTGCCCGCTGGGAGAAAAGGGGCTGTAGAATTCCATGATGACGTCGTTGGTGGTCCAAGACACGGTGACCAGGCAAAGGACACCCGCACAGAGAAAGCAAACCCCCCCGCTCAGCACCAGCGGAGATTTGACCACAGAATGTCGAGCGAAATGAGTACACTTCATTCCCATCACAGCGAACAGAGACGCCAGGACTGAGGTGAGGCAGGAGAGCACCATGAGGGCCCGGGCAGCCTAAACAGGAACCGAGCAGAAAAGCACTTTCACATTTAGGTTTAATATTAACTTACAAGGACAAGTCGAGCATCACAGTTTACAGTTGACTTCACAGTTTTGCTGAATAAAGGCAACAAGTAATATCGTGAAAATGAAAAGAAACTAATTACTATTACATTCATGCCCATTAATATAACAGGTTGATTTTTCTTGTGCTTTCCTGAGCGTTTCTTATAATTCCACATTTAGGGAGTATATTTATGTTTAACTATTTACTGATGTAAAATGTCTAACTTAAAAAGCAGAAAAATCATGCTTAGCCTGTTAGGAATGAACTGGTGTTTTATGCAACAACAGGAAGATGCTTGCAGTCACAAGCGATCAACTAAACAGATAGAATGACACCTTAATGCAGTTTCATCTTCGAATCGTCGTTCATATTTGGGTTTAGCTGAATGTAAATAAAATAGAAAAAGGTTTTACAAAGTATTGAATTGGATTGTTAATTTATATGATTGTAACATTTTCTTTTTACTTTGAGTAAAATAACATCAGGAAATGAAGTAAAAAACAAACTAAAAGTCATTAGCTGTCTTATGATCTAATCATAAAATGCCACGTACGTATGGACGCAGCAGCAAAATCAACTAGTAGTAATAAAAGAACACAGATGAATATTCTGAGCATGATGCCTTCAAAGACTCCTTCCTGATAAAAATTGTGCATCCATCAGCCTGAAAACTGACTGGGAAGTTATTTTGTCACTATTATATTAAATGTCAAAGGAAGTTTCTATAGATATTAGGGCTGCACGATTATGGTCAAAATATTAATCACAATTATTTTGATTAAT
The DNA here is from genome assembly GCA_036024015.1 of Craterocephalus amniculus. Taxonomy (NCBI): domain Eukaryota; kingdom Metazoa; phylum Chordata; class Actinopteri; order Atheriniformes; family Atherinidae; genus Craterocephalus; species Craterocephalus amniculus. Next base: position 19,070 of record JAVQJG010042726.1, on the reverse strand, counting down.
ATTGTGATCATGATTATTAATCACGATCATTCATTGTGCCTGAAAAAATATGTCAGTCTTTTATTGCATCAAATATAAACATGTGGCTACAAATCTTAAGAGTAAAATGAAATTTAAAATTGAAATAGATGATAAATAATGCAAAAGAATCACTCAGTACTTCTGCATTCAGAAGTACTAACAGAATATATAATGCTTTATTTTTTATACAATTTCATATTATTTAATTATCAATCCGTTTTCTCTATTTAGTTTAGCTTTGATTAATTAAGAGTCCAACATGTCATTTTTTAAAACAGTTTTTGTCCTCCCTCTTCATAAATATGACTGATACCCAGCAGTTATCAGGGCATGATCATTAGCAGCAGCATCCTCAGGCTGAACCTATTTTTATTATTATTATTTTTTACAGTCTATGGGCTGAACATGGAGAAGGTGAGCGTCTCCTGCAAGAACTGCAGCTCGGAGCTGCTGCTGCTGCTGCGCGAGCGCTTAGTGACGGGGGAGGGAGGGGGAGCAGCAGGAGGCGCTGCTCAGAGAAAAAGCAAACTATACGTGAACTATACGAGTATCATGTAACGGCAGAAAAAGTCACCAGATTTGTCGCTTGTTTACTTAAAAAAAACCCTGCTGGAGTCATCTGAAAACTCGCTAAATATAGCAACGACGTCGCTAATTCAGCTAGACTGCTAGCTGCTGCTGTAGGGTGTGTGTACTCGCTTGTTGTCGTTTAGGGAGCTTGAAGCCTGAAGCGTTGCGTCGCCCCCTGGTGGTTGGCAGACTGCTGGTTCAAAACGTGTGTGATGTTTAGAGATGCAGCAGCGGAGCTCCTATTTTGAATGTTTAAAATCCTGACGATCAAGCTCATTTAATAGTGGCCACCAAAATCGTGATCACGATCAAAATTCGATTAATTGTGCAGCCCTAATAGATATTTTTGAACTAAACACATCTTTAAAGGTTTTTAGGGTGGTATGATGCCACAAATTAAGATTTTAATGAAATTCCCCCCAATTTCTGTGATTGACTGACAGCTGAAACATGTAGCTTTTATGGCAACATCAGGTGCCTTGGATAAAAGTTTCAGGAAAGCTGCAGTACCTGCAGATCGCGGGGCAGTGCCAGCAGGGATTTGTAAAGCTCACATTGGTAAATGCCGGTGCTGTGCCAGACACACACCATCCACAGGCCTTTCATGTAGCCGGTGGCTGTGATGATGTTAGAGCCCACATAGGCGGTGCTGCGCCAGTGGGGGAGCAGGGTTGCGACTACAGTTCCTGCAAAGCCCAACAGTCCTAAGAAGAAGCCGAGGAGCTGAACCGCCATGCTGGCCATGATTAGTTTGCTCAGACAGATGTTTGAACTGCAAAGAGTAAAGTTAGAAAGTAAAAACACTTTTGATATTTAAAAGTATAAAGTGATGATTACGTTCTGTTAGGGTGCATTTGCCTCTCAACAGTGGCATAACTCAGAGGTTTTAAAATATAAAAGGAAAAATCAAAACTTGAACTTCTTAAAATATATAATTAAAAAGGAAAATCAGTTGAAAATAAGACACTTTCAACACAAAACTACTGACTGTCCCCAAGGCTGAAATATGGCTGGATTACTCCTCTTATCTGCCCGCTCCCCAGCAGTGCCGCATATTCCACCGAGCTTACATCCAGTCACAGAGTCTTAGCCATTCCTCAAGTGTCTCCCGAGTGTGGGCAGAAATAGCTGTGGAAACTTTGAGCGCTCTGGCATCGGTCTCTGGTGAGCGGCAGGTGACTGCATGTGTGACTAATGAGAGCAGTGTTCAGCTTCACCTGTTTAACGCTCTCCTCTGGAGGGCAAACCACAGCAGTCGATTTGTTAAGCTCTTCGCCACCCCTCAGGAAAGAAGAGAGAGAGGAAATTAAACATTTACAGAAACCACCCGAGCTGAGAGCACCGCCATAAGCCACTAACTTTGGGATTTTTTTTCACAGCTGTACGGGGCGTTTGGAAAGGACGGGTTAACTGGCTGGGCGACTCTCAGGCCCCAAACTGTGACAAACAGGGGAGCGCTGGTGGTTGTTCCAATAACGGGATGAATTATTGAATTTCCTGTTTCAGTAATGTCTGATCTTAGACCCTGTGGCACTCAGTTATACATTGGCCAAAACAAGCAGAGCAGTAAAAATAAACCAACTTGTGGCTTAAGGCTTCAAGTAAAGATTTCTTTCCACAAAGTGTCAAAAAACACTTAATCATTTACACTTGTTCTTTTCTCAGCACTTGAACAAAATAATCCCCTTTCAAAGTGCAAGCGAATTTCAGGAGGAAGACAACACATGACTTGGTAAATAAACAAGACACTGATGCTAAAAATTGTTTTTGCAATCATATGACCATAAAAACGTCAAATTATGCCATTACAAAGCCATTGTTCTGACTTCCTCAGAGAAAAGAGGCTGTTTATAAGGCCTAATTATTGTTCAGGGTCAGACTTGGCACCGCCTGGACCTGTTAAAAACTCAGTGATACAAGACTCATTGTGTCATTGACTACTCTGATGGTACAAAAAGGACGCGATAGGAACAAAAGCAAAGCTCTGAATCTTTTTTTCTCTCCTGTTTACTCTAGATTTAGTTCAGTTCAGTCACTTTTAACTGTTGGAAATCATCTCATTATAGCAAAAAGGGAACAAAATTTCTGCACCATAATATAATGTGAATGTGCAGCTTTCTTTTTCACCTTGGTATTTTATGAAAACTTCTGAATACTCACCAGTAAGATGCCTGAAGATCTGCGGTTACAGGTGTCAAGATGGTGTTGGTGGGCTGACCAGCTCCCTCTGTTTCTGCTTCCAGTCTGAATGGATGAACAATAAACGTGTACTGTGGGATAGTCACCGCTGTGACAAGCCAGTTTTAGATTCCCCCATCCTCATCACTGGCATTATCCCCATCAGCGGCGGCAGCATCATGCAGGAGATGGCATGTGAGACAGCAACACGGCAGGTTCGTTGCTCCAGACAGATAAACAGGGCCAATGTCAGATGTGTAGCTGGAGGCAGCGCTGCTAAGCAGACACAGACAGAGGAGATATTGTCCTCACTGGTTTTGTTTTTTTATCCCTATGTTGGCTAAATAACTCTCTATATCTCCGGATCTGTTCAGAATGAATATATTGAATCATCAAATAGCGAAAGCACCTACTAAAATAAATAAAGTTAAAAAATATTTTTTTGTTACAATACAAAACAATTATCAGGCATTTGAACTGTAAAAACAACATGGTACCCTATCAGACTGCATAAATCTAGTGAGTGTGGTGCTGTATTTGTGGTACATACTATACTGCAAGGCAGATGAGGCAATTAAATGTTGCGATTTCATCTGATTCCTTTGAGGTCCAACTTCTTTTTGCAGCTCATCTCCCTTTCTTCATGTCCCGAGTGTAGCCTACCGTGACATCCTGTTGGTATACAAGAGCATTTTACCAGCCCTTCCCCTGGGTCCCTGATGCAGCATTCGCCTCTCTGTAAGAGCTCTGTAGTGAAGGGATCATCCTCTCCAAGGTCTGCCTGTGGGAGACGCCATTTGAATGAGGAACACTTAATAGTCTTAGTTAAGCAGAATAATCCTGTGATTAGCAGCTGAGCATAGCTGGTTTGCTGCACTCATTGCTTGAGGGTAAAACACGGCGTGTGTAGGAGAGCATATCCTTTATAGCTGTTTCTGTGTCTTTGCAGATCTGAAAAAGCTTCACACTTAAATAATTCAGCTTCCCACTGAAGTTCGGAAATGTTGTTTCCCTTTAATCATCTTCAGCGTGCTGCTTTTCAGCAAATGCTGTGTAGTTTTCCAGCCTTTCAATGTTACATTCATCTGTTCTTAGCTTAGTCCTGGGTAAATTAAACATAACACGGCAAACTACTATCGTTGTCTAAAGGCAAAGGAATCTGTCCACGCAGAAATTACATCATTTATTTTCCACGTGCCACTGAAGAACAGGGGCCAAGCTGCAGGTTGCAGACCCCTGATCTAGATAAATCTAGATCTACACAGAGACCTTTAAAAAAAGGTTTAGTTTATATGTTTAGTATGTACTTTACCCTTAATAAAGACATGCGTTTAAACCTCGTGTGTCACAGAATATGTATATTTTTTTTAAATTAATGTCACATACAATAATAAAAAATGAATCAAATTAACACCTTTAATAAAATTTCCATTCATCTATATCTCATTTAATATATTTAACCCTTAACACTATGTATAATTTTGACCACAAGTATTTTTCCGGAAAACTTTAAATAAAGTTGCCTACCTGGTAATTTGCCTTTCAATACTCAGCTATTCGTGAGCTGAAACAAAGTTCGTGAAGCATCATTGTATGTAAATATTCCGCCCTTATGGTCACGCAGATGAAAGCCACTCGGAGACATTTTCGCGCCGTTGAGAGACGTGTTACCAGATGCTTAAGTTAGCGCACAGCTGGCTGTGCGGCTGCGTCCACGTTTGTTGGTAACATTTTTTAAAAGTCCAGGTAAGGTGTTATTGAATGTCGAGTGTGTATTGTATTAATTACAACCACAATCTGATGCAAAACTGAGCCCAAAGTCAAAGGTTTCAAAGTTATGTCGGTTCAGTTTTGCTAGCGAGGTTAGCTAGCGGTGGCATAAGCATGGTGAGTCTAGCTAGCTCATGTCCGAGACTAATTTTCTCTCTTCCTCTGAGTAGACTGAGGTAACCAGTGATGACAATGGTCAGAAAAACGAGCAGAAAGGTTCAGAAGTTCACACTGGCACCCAAGTCTCAGTGTTTGAAGACTCAGCGACCCCGGACCATTAGAACCACAGTGACCCGGAGCCAGAGTATCACTGGTCCCAGCTTCTTCAACTGGCTGCCCACAGAGGTGTTGCACATGATCCTGGATCAACTGTCCGGTAAGTGTTACTGAATTATCCTGGACAAGTCTTTAACTTGTCTGCTAAGTTTGAAAAAGAAGACTTTGAGTCACAGCTCAGTTTCTTGGAGATAAAACAGATCTGGCGGGATTTAAGTAATTTCTGTTCAGTGTTTTTATTTCTATTTAAGGCTACTTCCTGTAACACATTAAAAGTGTATGCATTTTCTCCAGATCTAAGCTTATTTCTCCAATTTATATGTACTTCCCAGATATATTCTTCAAGGAAATAAACCCAGACAGAAACCTGTTAACCAGGTGTATGCACTACAGTTGTATTTATTTTTTAATGTATGCTTTAGAATATATACAAAAATCTGATTCTAATAGAAATATTACAGAATATGTACGGTACCTTTTTTGTAAGTGTACCGCAACGTTATTCAAGAGAAGTATTTTTGTGACAGTTTCCACATTAACTAACTATTTAATAAAGAGTGTATTTTTTTTTATATTATAGATGTGCAGATAATGAGGCTAATGGAGCCTACCAGTCAGAATGGACTGGGCTTTTTGAAGAAGATTGGTAGTGTACAGGAGATATAAAAATGTGTGTGATGTCTATTATTTTTTCAAGTTTTCCAAGTTTTTTATTGAAACTTGAAACAAAATAGCTCTTGGCTTAGTTTGTAATGAAAGATTCAGAAATACTGTAGGTTTGATGCCTGTTATATCATTTATTAAGATCAATTTTGCACGTGTTTGTCTGTGTTTATTAGTGCTGGAGATCAGTGTGTTTTCCATGGTGTCAAAGGAAATCACAAACTATGTTGTGGCCTACATCTCCTCTGTGGCCTGGAAGAGTAAAACCATCATCCAAAGCTTTCACCCCTCCACCTGCCTTGAGCAGAGATCAACTGTTGAACACTACAGGGACCTGGGTATGTTATACATTGCTGTTTGGTTTAGTGAAGCGCTACTCTCGCTTCTACTCTTTTTTTACTAACAGAAAAATATGTTTCTCAAAGCTCTTTTCCCATACTGTTCACCACTGGACCAGCATTCAGTTCCTTTTTATTCAGCAATGTGTTTTTGTGTTTGACATCTTAGGGTTGTTGTTCAAGAGATGTACCCTGTTGTTACCCACAAAGGACAGGCTAAAGTTTATCTTCAGCAAGTTTTCACAGGTAAAGAAGGGTGGGTGAGAGGGAAAGTTTGAACAAAGTGTTATTTGTAAAATGCATGGGGCAAACAAAAATGAGCATAAAAAGATGTTTTCTGGTTTGTGAATAGGTAAAAATCAACAGTGTTTCGGATTTTTGTAATGTTTATTGAGGGGGAAAAAGCTAGGTTTTTGCTTATCAGAGATCGAGTTGCTATTACTGCATAGTTGAAATTATTTAAATCTCTCACTTGATCATTTGAAGTAGAGTTGTTCTGATACCAATACCAGTATCCGAAATGCCTCTGATACTGGCCCAAATTCTGGTATCGATATCTGCGAGTACTGGAGTTAGGGCACCAATTAGATACCACATAATTTATAAAAATAAGTATCTATTTAGCTCTATTAGCTCTGACACAGTTGTTCTTCATTGTTCCTAAAACAGTTGCACTGTGCAGCTGATAGTAATGATGTCAGCGGTGTGGCAGTATTTCACACTGTGTTCTCCCATCAGCAAGACTGCATCTGAAGATAAATGGCTTCAGTTTTCTGGATTCATTCATGTTTTACAAAGAGTTTAACCTGAGCCAGGCCTTCTCACAATGCTAATCATATCACAGTGATGCCAGTGTAATATGACATTTGTGTTATAATAAAGTGGTATAAGTATTGTGATTTTTTCACCCAAGCCTAACTGAAAATCAGCAGCTACAGGTCTTATGGAGTGATGAATCCTTCCAGACCCGAGCGTTACTGAGGCAGTGTGAGATTGTGTTGTCAGAGAACAAGACAAAAAGCAGTCAGCATCCAAAGAAATACTTTTGAACTCTTTCCATAGGCTTAAAGAACTATTCCTGACAACTGTTTATAAAAGGAAACACAAGAAAGCTTGTCAAAGAGGGTTCAGATTGTGTGGCAAAAAAAGCAGCAAACTTTTAAGTTTTTACAATTGTACAGACTATTTTATTCTATTTATATTTATTTTCGCATGTTTCAATAAATCGCTGCCTCTTCGTTTAATTGTGCTTTTAGTTGAAAGTAAAGTCACTTTATAGGCAAAATAACATACAACCCCCCCCCCCCCAATCAATATAACAATATATTTTCTTATTATATTGCATTTTGTTTACAAGTGCAACAAGATCCTTACCTCTTCATGTTGATCAGTTTAATACAAAAGTACCATAACTGTCCCTGTGATTTGTGTCAGATTCCCTGCTTCATGCTGGAGCAGTGCCTTGCCCCAGACTGCCCCGGCTTCTCCAGGTATGGCGTCTTCCTCCAGGTGAGACTCTCATAGAAAGACTTGCAGATACTGCAATAAATTGAAACACGAATGTAATTAAGGGAAGTGAGCTCTCCAACGCAGCTAAGAGAAGATGAACACAATATGCTGCATTCAGATTCCATGAATTAATGGAGCATGAAGACATGCTCCCCTAGAGAAGACCTTTTTAGCAGCAAACACCCTGTTGTTACAGCCCATTAAAGTGACACTAGGAAGTGCTGTGTGCTGTAAAAAATAGCAATAATTACAGGAACTCCAGCTTGAATGTCTGAATATATAAAGCTACCTGATGACTCATTTTTATTTCAACTTAGTGTTCTGTAAGGATGCTTCAAAACATGTTAGCCATGGAGTTGGTAATAAAATGAAAGTATTCATTGTTTTGCAGACACTGATCGCTGGCTGGGATGAGCTGGAGTGCCACAGAGTGTTCAACTTCTTGTGCGAACTCACAAACCTGTTGCAGAAAGCTGAAGCAATAATTACAGCAAAGCCAGGTTTGTGAGACTTCAGTTTTTTTATCAAAGTCGATCAAAATTACCTTAAGGTCTTGATCATTGAATCAGAAAGAGGGTTGATCATGCTTTTTTTTCTCTTTTGTTGGTGGGTGTTCGTGTTTCGTGTGATCACAAAATCAGCAGGTTGGGTTTACATACATGGGGAGGTGTGCGAAGAGGTAGAAGCACATGGTTATTCAGCATATTGTAGCCGACATCACTAGTTAGCTAACCTGCAGTTTATGACACTGTAGCAAGTGCAGATAAAGGAGACGCAGCATCGGAGCTTAATCCACTCCTGCTTTTCTTAAATCACCAGTGTGGAAATATTTTGCATTCCCAGTGAGTTGTGTCGTCTTACTTGTGTGTTGTTGTTGTCTGTGCAACTGGGAAAACACCATCACTGGTTCAGCCTATTCTAACTATACCGACTATTCTATGCAGTACAACTTCTGCAGACCTCAGCTCTGAGCTTTAACTAACGCTGTAGGGCTATTTGTATCAGCGGACCTGCAGCGTTGTTCAGTGGTGAAAAAAGCTGGATTTAAACATTTAATTCACGTACTTGAGCCATGCTACAGCAGATAGCATGCCAAGCAGATCACCTTTTACAACAAAAGTGTTGCCCTCCATGTGTGAAGACATAAAGAAAAGTAGTCCACACACTGCTGAAACCAGAGAGAATCGCTTGATGGAGGCACCCTCTGTGACTTCTCATTTTTTGTTATCATTGTTTTCTTTGTTTGTTTTTGTTGTTTTCAACTTTACTGAGAACAAGATTGCTAGCTTTAAATTGTAATTATGTTTTTAGATTTGACCATTACTGCTTGATGTGATACATTTCACAAGAATGGAAATTACATCATATGTTGTCCATGTTTTGAAATAAGATTTTCTGTACAAACTTAACTAGTCCCTAAAAGGTACTGGCCAAAAAAAAGAATTGAATTGAATTGTGACCCTAAAATCAAAAATAAAATAAGATCGAGGATTTGGACAATCATGACACATCTAGTGGAAACTTAGAATAAAGCAGGAATAAAAAAAGAGCAAGATTTTTTTTACAGTCATCCATCCAGTGTTTAATACCCATGGAGCGTTCATTTTCACAGGTCAGATCCACAGATCTAATAGCAGTAATCAGTTTAAAGTGATAGAGGAAAACTTTAAAACCCATTTTTTTTAAAGAATATGGCATTCTAACAAAGCTGAGAAAGTGCATAAATGTCTGTGCCACCAAGGGCTGAAGCCATACCAGGAGCTGCAGCTTCGTCTGTTCTGCCGCCACGTTCTGTTGGACCCATGGCCGAACCAGCCAGAGTGCCAGTTCTGGCTAATGCAAGTGCTGAAGCCTTGGCCAATGGTCAGCCAGGCCCGCCTACTGTTCATCCTGTATGGACCTCTACTGCCTGGAGGTGAGATAACTTTTACTCAGAACGTGCGATTAAACCATCCCTAGGGGCATATCTATTGCTACTGATGAAGAAGTTTTTAGTAACAAAATTAAATGGACCATGTAGGCAAAGCAGCTTTAACAGTAATTCATTTTAGTGACTGGCTCTTCTGCTTTGTTCAGGCACTCTTGGCTGGCAGGATTTGGTGGAGAGGGGATTACCACACAGTGCTCTGTGGGACCTAGCCAAGGCCATCCTTATGCTTTTCGGGAAACTTGAAGTCAAAGGCTGGACCACCGACTCGATGCTGGCAATCTTGGAGGAACTAACTGGTATCTTACATCAGCTTTTTTCAAATGACAAACACACTACAGTTACAGCATCCCAGCTGACATGCGCTGAGCTGTGAGGGTCAAGTAGAAACAAGTTTTTTCCATCAAGTCATTTTAAAGTTGCTTTCCTCCCATTTGCAGCCATACCTCAGCCGTGGCATGTGGAGAACATGGCCCGTCTTTTGGTGCTGTGTGGCAGCCGTCTCTGTTACACGGTTCTGGCTAGCAAGGCCCTCAATGGACGACTGGTTGAGGTCTCAAAACTCATCATCTATATCATACTGGTGAGAGTATTTATTTACTGTAAGCTGAGTAGTTTCATGATAAGCCTTATTTGTGGTTATTGAAGTGTGTTAAGAACAGTTAAATGGAGACTTTGCAGCTGCTTGAGCTTGACTAAACACACAGGATGATTCACAGACACAGATACGGAGGAAATTTTGGAAAGGTCTCTGATTTATTAAGGTCATAACACACATGAGAAAATAGTGCTTTACTCAGAAACCACAAGGGGCCAGTCATAAAATGTGAAGCTTTATCTTTGAGCTGAGTTCATACTGCTCATCATTTTTAGAAAATTTTTTCATCAAAAGCCACAAATAGTCAGACAAAAATGAATATTCATGCCACTCCTGGATATTTATCATTAGAACAAGATGTGTGCTGTCCATGGTGCTGATTTAGTGCATTTGTCCGAAGCCCCTTTTATGTCAGTTTAGAAGGAAAAAATCAGTATGAATCATCAGAAACAGCAAACAAGCCTGATTTGTATCATCATAAGAGGCACTTTTTAAATCCTTAGCAACAGTGTTGATCTTTCCATTCCAATGACTTTGATTCAACATTAGTTTACCTTGGCTGTCTTTGATCATGAAGCCCAGTAAACCAGGCCACAAGTCAGAAATATTTAAAGCTATGGCAACAGGGTTTTTTATTTTACAATTTCACCGATCTTTCTTCTTTGTCTGTCCCGTCCTTCAGGTGTGTGAGAAGGACGGCTACCACATGAGTTGGGCAGTGAATTTGGTCCAGCAGATCTGCAAGATCTTCAGCACGGCACCTGAAAGGTTTAGCTTCGTTCGGCAACTGGAGAACACCTTCTCCGAAGTAACCAGGGAGTTCTTTGAGTTTTCTGTAGCAGGTGACTTTCTGCGGCTTTCTTGAGAGTAAATTTCATTATTTTTTAGCTCTGCAATTTAAACCATCTGAGAAAAAAGCAAAATTCTGATTAATTGACAGATATTAAGACGAACAATAATTAAGTAAGGAAATACTCTGCTGAATGATTTTGTCTGTGGTTAGGAGCAGCTAATGTCAAAAGTTGCTGTTGCTATCCACGTGTGTGTGTGTTTGTGTGTGAGTGCGTGTACATGTTTGTGACAGCTCAGACAGATGACATTTTCTTAGAATTCCAATTTTTCATTAGAAGCACTTTTCTTCATCTTTCTTCACCTTCATCTGTCTCTGACTGCATCCAACCTTTCGTTGTGGCTCCATACATGCTAATTTCTAATGCTACACATCTGTATGCAAACTCTTAATTCCCTCTAATGTGGGTATATGAACAAACCCACCAGCTCCAGGCATCTGTGGCACGCTATGATAAATATTAGTTTGAAGTTTTTGCAAGTAAAAAACTACTGGTGACGACAACAGAGGGACATCCTTTACATCTACAGACTGACGGGAATTTATATACAGTATTGAGTTTATAGAAGTTTGTGTTCCTTTCACCTCACTTATTAGATTTCCCTGTAAGCTTGGATGGCTCTGTGGCCATTGGAGTTTAATGAAAGCATTGTCATGTTCAAGAAACCAGTTTGAGATGATTTGAGCTTTGAGACATGGTACATGATCCTGCTGGAAGCAGAAATGGCGACTGATAAGACCAGAAACCATTTTTCCATCTTGCGTTATGTAGCTGGGTCTAATGAGTCTATGTGAGTTGTCGTCTCAGCTCCCAGTTCGTAGCTGACAGGAGAGACCCACAGTGTGGGCTTCTGCTGCTGCGGCCCGTCTTCTTTGTGACTGGTCATGTGCGCCTGAATACTTTAGCTGTTCCAGTGGGTATATGAGTGACTGTGCCATTCCTTTCACCTCTGACCAATCTGCCCATTCTCCTCTATCCTCTGATATCAACAAGCCATTTTGGTTCAGACAACTGTCACTCACTAGATATTTTTTCTTTTTCCGACAGTTCTCTGTAAACCCTAGAGATGGTAGTGTGTGAACACTTGAGTAAATCAGCAGTTTCTGAAATACTAAGACCAGTTTGTCTGGCACCATCAACCATGCTATGATCAAAGTCACTTAAATCCCTTTCTTCCCCATTTTGATGCTTGTTAGAACTATAGCAAGTCATCTTAACCTAAATGCTCTGAGTAGCTGTTATGTGACTGGCCGATCAGCTATTTGTGTTAATAATTAAACATCTGCCTAACAGAGTGGCCAGCAAGTGTGTATTTTCGAGTTCATACAAAAAGCAAACAACTTTATATGTTTCCAGGTGGGATTATTAATTAATAAATAAATAAATAAACAAAATAAAATAAATGAATCACAATTAATCATTTTGAGCCCATAATTCCTCACCGGCTTACATGAGGGCGCGCTTGACGCCAGCAGTCTTGATGCACATGCAGGAACATGAGAAGCCATCCTCCGAACAGAGACATAATTTAATTTATTACATCAAATACAGTTTTCATAATAATATTGTTTTTGTTTGTATTGGTATGTGTGTGAATGTGTTGTTCCCTGCTGTTAAAAATAAATCTTTTATTAAGAAATATAATAGCATTTTCAATTAAGATACTTTAAGATACTAAGAGATTTTCATACAAAGGGACCTATTGATTCAGAGGGAAATTTAGCTTCTCAGCAAAATTGCTGAGAAGAAAAAAAACAAAACAATCATCATTTGATAAGATGAAACAACTATCGATTAATGAATTACTTAATTATTTGCATCCCTATTTTCAGGGAACCACTTTGGAGAAAGAGAGATTTTCCAGAACCTGTGCATCCTCCTGGACTCCAGTGCTCACTTTCACGCCAAGTTCCTCTCCATGCTCCTCAAATAGGAATCATGCTGAACAAAACCGGCAAGATGTGGAGGGGGTCGAAGAACAGATGGGAAGAAACAAGTTTAAATAATGAAAGGTGTTAGTCAATAAAGAAATGAAGGCGTGTGATGCACCTCTACAGCTGTTGATGGATCCAAAAGAGGAGCTGAAGACAGACTAAATATCAGGAGCTCTTTCAAATGAACAGTGAAGCACTGTTGGTTGAAAATTGAGCTATTTAAGTGCTTTGGTTAAAAAGTATGCTTATTTATACAAATGTCTAAAAGTTTTACAAACTGGTTCTAAAGTTTTTTGGGATGTTCACTTTTATAAAACGTATTTAATATTTATTCATTTGAAGAAAGAAATTTATAATATATTTATTACCATTGTTTATTTTCTCCATGTAAATATACTTGTTATGGGAGCATTTTTTTTTTACAATTTATTAAACTTTTAAAGAAAGCATTTTTTGTCTCATGTTGTTTTGTGATGGATCTATAAAAAAGACTGCAAACTCAGCAAGTGACAAGCTTTTATTGACCTCCAGTTAGTGCAGTAATCAGGATCGACAGCATTTTGAAAAAAGCTGTTCAGTGGATGAAATTATTAATGTCTCATAAAAAAGAAAAAAAAAAAGAAAGCAGCTAGAAATAAGAAAATGTATACATTATTTCTGTATACAAGTGTAACAGATGTCTATGAGAGGGGGGGAGCTGTGCTTTAAATAGTGGATTTACACTGGTCTCATTCAAATATCTGGGTTTAATTGTGTAGCACAGACAGGAAGTGCTAGGCTATTTGACAACAAAGTTTAAGGCCTATAATATGAAGTGTGATGATTACTCCAAGTTTCCACATCCCTGCTTCGATGGTCATCCATGCTCATTCACTTGTTCATTGTTTTGATATGATCTGACGGTAAGAAAAAAAAAAAAGTTTGGTTATGCATTTATTTCCTTTTATCGGCTAAGAGTCTGGATACAAACAGAGAACAAATCAGGAACATTAAGTGATGACAAGAGTTCCTCTGAGAGGTCAAAAGCAAATGAAAACTTCACAGCAAAAAACAATCCTAAATTGGAATGATTTCTGAAGGGTATGTTTAAAACTGTTCCACAAATAAACTTTGAAAAGTTAATTTAATCCCACTAAAACAGCTTCTAAGTTAAAATCTACCAACACAGTCACTTCACATGACAACGATATTCATCAGGAAGATACTTACTGAGCAATTTGATCTATAGGTATAAAAGAACAGGACACAATATTTAATCCAGAGAGACCTTCCCCAGTCCTGTATTCTAATTATCATTAAACATAGTCATAGACGTTACCTTGTAGCCAGTCCAGCCCTTCCTGTAGGCCCTCTCCTTTGATGGCATTGCTGGCACTGAAAAACAAGTGAACAGCAGTTAAGCTGTTTGTGGCACATGTTCACTTTCTCATGACTTTTCTTGATCCTGACTGTTTAAATCTGTCCAGCTCTTAATCCATCAGCCCGCCATCTGTCTAATTAGTGTACAAGGAGGAAGTCTGATTGTTTCATGTATGTGAAACAATCAGACTTTGAGTGACGGGATGCAGCCGCGCCTCTCAGCAATCTCGGTGGAAATGACCCAGGGAGTTAGCGGTGAGTCAACATGCCCTGGATGAAATGTTTAGGGTGGCAGTGTGATGAGCAGGGCTTGGTTTAGTTCATATTCTTCTTTTCAAATGTTTGGCCTTCAAGACCACAAATAATTGAATTGATTCACATAACAAAAATTTTCCCCCCAGCCAATACCTAGAAAAAACGAGAGATACTTTACCAGATGTGCCAGGGTTTGTCTTTGATGTTCTCCAAACACAACATCTGTGAGACCTTGACAGAAGACATGGCTTCCTGCAGATCCGTTTTGTTGGCAAAGAACAATACTGGTATCTTTTTGCAATGGATGTCTAAAAAGGTAGAGAAAAGTTAACTTTTAAAAATGAACCTTTCAGGATATTATACAGAGCTAATGCGGACATTTGCAGTTTGGAATTGAAGCTGATAACATTGGGACTAAACTCATTGCTTTTTGGAAATTTAGGAATTTGATGAAAACACAGAAAGCTGAGACAAATCTCATGCAAGCTAAACAAAATTTTTTAAAGTTTTCAGCATGTTTCCTGTAGACAACCTGTGGCCAAATGTGTTGAAGAAAATTTTACTATTTTTCATGAATTTTGGTCCCATATCTCCAATATCAACAAGAAAACATATCAGGTGCAGGTAAAATCATACAGAAAATATGTGTATGTTTGACACATCTTCAAGCTGTGCATACCTTCATGATTGAGGAAAGTATCTAGCTCCTCCTTAGCAACAACCATTCTCAGTTTGTCGCTGCTGTCAATGACAAATATGATGGCATGGCTCTCCCTTAAAACGAAAAACCAAAAGAAAATGTCACAATTTCAATGTCATGCTAAATTCCTACATATATTGAACAAGTATCTGCGTCTCCTACTTGTAATAATGCTCCCAAAGGCTTCTGTATCTGCTTTGGCCGGACATATCAAAGACAGTAAATGATAGGCTGCATACAGAGAAAGAGGGAAAGATTATTATAATACAATCTGATGGACTCCTGATTTTGAATTGATATTTCACCACTTTATTATCTTTTCAGCTCTACCTTGAACTCTTGAACTTTTCAATGTTGAAGCCAATTGTTGGGACTATCTCTTGTGCCTGTGTCTGCATGCACCACCACACACATACACCCACGTACAAACACACAAAAACAGACAAGTAACGGCAAAAGTACGTCAACAAGGTACAATAGAGGAAAGTGTGTTACGGGCTTTACCTGACTAACATGTTTCCACTCTTCTGACAATGGGCCTAAATGATTTGGATGCTGAAAACGAATGATTGTAGTGAAATGAAGGTTTTAAAAGGCCCTCTAACAATATGTATCCCAACACATTTTGTAATGGAATTAGAAAAGGTTTTTATCTGCTGAGCACGACTGTCTACTCACATTTTTGGACTGCAAACACAAAGGCCTTTTATTTACTAAACAAAAGCTAATGAAAAGGTCTCAAAATGCCCAGTTGGAGCTCACAGTCATGAACTTACATTAGCAGGCTTGAGCTGGTTGATGATGGTAGTTTTTCCACTGTTGTCCAGTCCCAAACACAAAACGTTGACTTCTTTCTTCCTCAGGCAGAGCCAACCCGACAGTTTATCCAGCAGCCCCATTGCACTCAGCTGATGCTATAACATTTAAATTCTTAACACATTACCCCATAGATGATCTGATTATCAGCGGTTTTGCAGATTCTCATGAAAGCAAACACAAATGATGAAACATAGCCGTGGGTAGTGCCTTTCAGTGCTTGCTGTGAATAGATGAGATGCTGCCTGGCCATCCCAGCTTGTAACAGGTAATCCTATTACAGCGAATTAAATCCAGTGAACCACCCGGTGACCTGCTCATGGAGTATGAAACTTCCCAGGCAACCCCATCCTGATTCATTTGATTTATTAGACTCTCAACACTTTTTTCCTCTGAAGGGATTCCTCTTGCTTTGGGCCCCTTGAAGACACTGAAGCAGACAACAGCACTGGATGATGTGCTTATACTCTGCCCCCCCTTTACTTTATACTAAAATATACAGAGGTGAAAAGGGCATCTCAGTAAAATGAATGCACAAAATCAAAAAATATTTCAAAATTATTGTTGATATTATTATTAGACTAATCATGATTTATTAGGTGAAATTTGAATCTTGGGTTTTTATGATTGCACAACTTCTTACATGACAGCTTTGGTGCTGCTCAATGATTCAACAGCTCCATCTTTTGGTTATCAGTAGCATGCAGGATTTCATGTAAATTTGCTGGTTGAAAGAATGAGAAAAGCCCAATTTACCTATCAGTAATTCATTTAAACAGAAAGTGGAAAAGAAAAAAGTTCCTGTCTTTGAGATTAAGTTGTATTAAACGGTTATGTTCACTGGAAGTCCCAGCAACAGGCAGATTATTTAATGAGGTGAAATCCCTGCTCTGGAGGGGGCGGTTCATCTGAACTGTAGATAGGTTGTTTTATTTTAGCTGAAAAAAGAAAAAAAATCACATGATCTTAGTATTGGCCCAGCCCAGCCTCTCATCACTCCTCTGTCTACAAGACTCACTTTGCTTGCTCGTATCATAGAGAACAAACTGCATTAAACTAAGGATTGTTAGCTCACTGACTGAGCGCCAGTCATGGACTTACTGCAAAGTGAAAGTAAACAGTCAGCTGGACAACCTGCGAGTCACCTCTCTATTTGCTCTGTAAGAGTTCTAACAGTTCGTCTTTCTCACGGTGTTTTGAGGTGTTTTCTTGGTAAAACAGTTGGTTTGTGGCTAGCTGCTGAATAAAAAGATCTGTTCAAGACTTTTTCCTCAGCATGAGTTATAAATGAGAGAGGAACAGAGAGAATATATCCTTCTCATGCTCATGGTTTTACCAAGATAAATGGCAGGAAAAGTGTCAGTCATCACACAAGGTTTAGTGGCAAACACAACATTTACAGGTCAGATTTTACAGTGAGTAAGATTTGTTGTCTTTATCATTTTGTTGCTGTTCAGTTTTGGTGGACTGCTCCTTCATATTTGTGGAGTCCAGGTGGCCACGGTGAGCCTAGGCCCTGCTGTCTGCTGTTAAACACTGCAAGAATTGTTAAAATGGTTTTCCAGACATCCAAGTTTTATTTTGGGAAATTTCACTTTGCCAACAGAAATGCAATTATTCCTCCTGATGCTGATAGTCGGTCGTGCAATCTTTTTGCTGCAGTGATTTCTTGCAATTTTCACCAAACTCTCTCAAATTTCTTAAGCTTCTCCATATTTGATTACTTGCTGGTACAGACCTTCATCTTCAGTTCGCCCCACAGAAATTCTTCACATATCTTTTTTCTTTATGACTCCTTCCACTTCGATTAGATTCCCAGTTCAAATAGCACTGAAGCATCAACATAGCATAAATCTCCAACCATTGGGCTGTGGTGATAAAGTTATTCGGGTCATACGCACACCTCTTCCTTCTATGTCTAAAAGTAAACAATACCTGAGGACAAAGCGCACTAGTTTAGTCTTATGTGACCAAAGGACAGGCTTCCAGTCTGAATCTTTTTTCTTCATGTTGTCCTCAGCATACTCAGTCTGGCTTGAAGGTCTCTTCTTTTGTCCTGCAAACTCTCCCAGTCCATTCCTGTGCAGCACTTTAGTGATCATTAACACTCTTATCATCAACAACTCCTGACTTTACCAAGTTTTTCTCTTGTTAGCAGCAGTTCTGGGATCTTCAAACACATTTCTCATTAGTTTTCTTTCAAGGGTTTTTGAAATCTCACTTCCTACCTCGACCAGGCTTGTTCAGTACTATGTGTCTCTCTGAAGTTCTCAATGATACTTCTCACTCCAGTACTTGACATTTGGAAATGCTGTGACACCGTATTTCCTTCTCTTGCCTTGTAAGAATCATTGACTATTTTTGTGCAAGTCTAATTTCTTTTGTTTTTGCCCAAAGGATTTCTCAACTGACTGGTCGAAGTTTTTATACTGCGTCTGAACTGGGAGATAACTGGGAGATAACCTTCACTTTTATCCTGAATTTACAAGCTTTGAGCATCATGGTTTGTTCTATGACTCAATAAAAAGATCAGTTCTTAATGCTAAGAACTGACCAAGCTGGATGAGGAGCTGAGATGTTCACAAGTCTTATTTTGGAGAATCTCAAATCTCAAGTCTTTGACTAGAACTCCAAATCAAGTCACAAGTCACTTTTAGTTGTAATGAACAAGGAGTAATGCATTATGATATATAAAGGGACAACCAAAACCAAAATATGTAAACAAAATATCAGCCTAATGTGAGTTTTAATCAAATCAATAACGGGATTATGTGAACCGGAGTTCTCCACCTGCATCAACACAGAGGGCCCTGCTTTGTGCTAATTTTTCCTCCTCTTCGATCAAAAGTTTGTCAAGTAAGAAGGAGAAAATGGTGTCCGTTGCATTTTGTTGATGTTTTGATTTCAGACTTTATCTTTTGTACATTATGCCCCAGAGCTATGTACCACTTATATAATGATATGTTTCGCTGAAATGTTTGTATACATGGATCTTCGAGGGCTACGTGCCACTCACTAGCGGGATGTACCCCTCCCGTATTCACACAGTGGGATGTACCGATCTCGAACGGTCATTTCTCGCTGTTTTCTTGGGATATTTCACTGTTTTTAGCTCACATTCCTCTGTTTTAGTGGATGTTTTGATGGCATTTCATGGTAAATTTAGACTTTATCGTTTGTACAGTATGCCTCAGAGCTACGTACCACTCAAATAATATGTGTTGCTGAAATATCAGTATAGCTAGGCTACATGGATCTTCGAGCGTGTGTGTGTGTGTTTGTGTGTGTGTGCGCGCGCGCTCGAT